>PVKN010012294.1:0-21001 GCA_004027915.1 Capromys pilorides
CTCGGGCTGGTCTCCAACTTGTGATCCTTCCACCTCAGCTTCACAAGTGCTGGGATTATAAGTGTGTGCCACCATGCTTGGCTAGTCACTCAGTCAGTCTGTCTATCCTTCTCTGTCTCCCCATCCTCCCACTCCCCAATGTATTTGGTACAGGGTTTCACTGCGCAGCTTGGGTCTTCCTGTTTTCAGCCTCCCTAGCCCTGGGATTACAGGCATGTGCCACCATGCCCCGTCTCAGTGGCTAACTCAGCACACCTGAGGGTGGGACCTGTATGGCATGTGGTACTGGGGATCAGACCTTTGTCCCTGTGCTTGCCCAAGCTGTCTCACTGGCCCCCAGTCTCCCTAGTTCTTATGTCAGAGACCCAGGCATTGCTTCACTAGGGCTTCCCATGCTGCAGGCAAGATTTCACTTAGAGGTGTGTATGTATATCTCTAGGCTCTCTTTCCAGACTCATGTGTCAGGGTCAGTTTTTCAGATTGTTAGAAAGCCTTAGTTCCTAATGAATTTTATGCAAAGGTCTCTCTTGGTTCTATGCTAGGTGGACTTTTCCCTGGGGTGGCTCATTGCATAGCACCTGTCTTCACCAAAAGGAACAAAGCAGGACAACAGAAAGGATAGCACTCATTTTGTAATGATCTTTTTGTTTACATTTTTTCGACAGTTGAGTGTACATATGTGTGTGTGTGTGTGTGTGTGTGTGTGTGTGTTTGTGACTTGCTTGGGTAATGAGAAATACTAAGTTCTTTGTGATATTTTAGGGCTTAACTAAGTTTGATTCTGTCTTTGCCCAACCAGTTTGGTTCAGTAATTTTTGTTCCCCCCAATATGCAGAATATCCTTGGAATTCATTCATTTCACCCTCCTCCTGCCCCCAATCAACATGTAGTTATACTCCCACCTTTTTTCTCATCTTTTCTGAATGTGCCTTTTCTGTTCTTACAAATAAAAAAGCTTTTCTACCACTACTTTGCCAAAGCAGATTGCATTCTAGTACTTTTTGCATTGCCCCTAAGCATCTGCTTACAATTTATATTTATCGATTAAAAAAAATTGGTGGTATTAGTGATGTAGTGCAGGGCTTTCACACTGAGCTACATACCAAGCCTTTTAAACTTGTGTTTATTCATTCATCTTTTTCAGTTTTGAGACAGACTGTCAATGCATTACCCAGGTTGGGCATGAATTTGTGATCTTCCTGCCATAGCTTCCCAGAGTGTTGGAATTATGTTTATATGCCATTAAACCTGCACAGTTTATATTGATTGGTACATAATAGTGAGAGGGATTAATTCTTGGTGAGCTAGGTACTTAAGCTTTTTAATGTACTTTGCTTGAGACTCAAATTTAATACTAGTATGAAGTAGAATCTCTACTTTTTTACCAGTTGGCTTCATGTTTGCTATATTGTTTCTTGTTGAAAGAATTTACCCTAGAAAGAGTCTAACTATGTATTCACCTGCTTTTTTTTGATATCAGGAATCGAACTCAGGACTTTGCACTTAGCTGGCAGTCGCTGTGCAACTGAGCTGTATCCCCTGGCCTCACCTGCTTTTGCTGGCATTGAGCATTATGACAACCTGACAAGTTATAGCCAGGGGTAACAGGAACCCAGAAATCATTTTCAAAGCCTTAAGCGCAAAGATTGCTGCTTCGCTTAGCAATATAACAGTTTATGGACAGACTGTATTTGTCTATGAAGTTTATTTTTTTATTTTATTTTATTTTTTTTTAAATTTTATTTTATTTCTTTGTTTGCTTGTTGTGTTTGTTTGTTTGTTTATTTATTTTGTGGCTGGCTCAGCCTGCCCTGGTGGTGGGGCTGGCGCAGCATGTGGTGCCGGAGATCGAACCGCAGTCCCTGCAGTTGCCTGAGCTTTCCTAAGCAGGCGCTTTAGACCACTGAACCATCTCGCCGGCCCCTGTCTATGAAGTTTAATACTAGCACTAGAAACTATTTCTGTTTTGCTTTTTGTTTGGTTGGGGGGGTAGTACTGGGAATAGTCTCAGTTTTGAGTAAAGATTTTAAAACTTGCGTGGAATATGATGAACACTTGAAAAAAAAAGGCACTAAGAATAGTTTTCATCACTTTTGCCTTATTTCCACTGTTACATGCAAACATAACCGTTAACCAGTAAGGTGTACACAGGGGTAGTTGATGTAGGCTCCTATTTGCTCTCATTCTCTTCAAAGTAAAGGACTGTAAAATCAGAATTAGAACTGGAGAGGAGAAGAAATTCTATTTGTCATGTTTGGTTAAAGATTTTGGAAACTAAGAAAGAAAAAAAAAAAATAGAAACAGGGACATTCCAATTGTCCCTTGAACAGTATACATCTATTTGAGCACCACTTCTGGGATTTGAAAGCATCTATGTGTGATACCACTGAATACATTTATTGAGGCAGAGACTGTGCTAAGCACCCATTTACAGTGTCTTTTAATTAGCACAACAGCCTGAAAAACGTTTGCTCCATTAGTTAAAAAAGAATGATGCCTGGGGCCGTTCAATAAAATTTCCTAGGGCTTCACAGTTACCTAGGTTAGAGCTTCCTGATTCTACTGCTTATCTTGAGTCTGGGCTGTCTTATCCTTCTTTCACCTTCTATCTTCTCCCTTTGATCCACTAAAGTTAATAGACCCCAGAGAAACTGACTATAGCCTGTAACTGTTGTCCTTTGGGAAAACTTAGACATCTATGCAATTAAATGTCAGATTAAAATGTTTTCCATTGAGGACTGGTGAGATAGCTCAGCTGACTAAGTGCCTGCTTAGGCAAAGGCAAGTACTGGAGTTGGATCCTGGTACCACATGCCAAGACAGCCCCACTTTTGAGTGTGCTGAGCCAGCCACTGAGACTGGGTATGGTGGTCTATCCTGTAATCCTAGTGCCTGGGAGGGAGGCTGAAAACAGGAGGATCACTACGAGTCTGAGCTGCATAATGAGACCCTGTATCATATACATTTTTTAAAAAAGTCTTTTGTTATGATACTGTTTGATTAGAAAATAACAAGGCCAGAAGTACATGTGGGAAACCACATTGGCCCAGGCAATAACCCATGCCTGCAAGATAGATTTGGAGGACTTCTGAAGAGTGGTTTCTAATGCTAAAGAAACCTAAAAATCATGTTTGGGGAACTAGGATTCTTTTCTTTTATGTTATGTATTTGGTACAGGTTCCACAGGGTCCCACTACACAGATCGGACTAGTAATGGTCTTACTGTTTTTCAGCCGCCCAAGTGCTGAGATTACAGGCAGGAAGACACCATGCCCAGTCTCAGTTGCTGTCTCAGCATGCCCCAGGGGTGGGCCAGCACAGCACGCAGGGATGGAATCCCAGCCCTTGTGCGGTGCCTAGGCAGGCATTTTAATCTGCTGAGCTATCTGACCAGCCCAAACCAGGATTCATTGTAATGGGTAGAGTTTAGTTTTTTTCTTCCTTATCATTGGGTTATGGTGTTGGAAGTTGAAAATTAAACCTTTATTGCAAAGGAGGAAAACAAATGCTTTGTATTTTCTGGTATTTTATTCTGTTCTTCTGAGTTTGGCTTTTTAGTGTATACTTTCTTATGTTTAAAAACAGTGGTTAAAAATGATCTCAAACTGTAAAATTTTCTGATAGCGTTGAAAACATAATTAGAAAAAATACAAGGGACATTTTAGTGAATGAAACTAGAACCAGGAATGATGGCATTCTTTTGAAATTTTCCTTTGTAATGCTGATCACTGATGGTTTGATCTTATGTAGAACTCGGTTGTGTTTGGTTGAAGTATTTAGTATTTCTTTGGTTGAAGCTTAAAATTCTCAATGAGTTAGAGCCAGTGATAACTGTATTTCTAAGGCAGGATGATTTTTGAACTCATTTTAATGTTACTACCAACTATTGTTAAAATTAAAAGAGATTATTTTTATTCTACTAATGGACAAATAGCTTTTCTATGTTTCAAAGTTTTGGAAGTTTAATGTTGTTGGAAGTGTTTGTTTAAGAGTCTCTGTGTATAAAGGAAATGAATTTTGCCTGTAACATACAATAGTTGGGGTTCACAGCTGTGTTCATGCTCTAGTACTTTTAGTACACCTGTAGGTGGAAGTGGTTTAATAGTTGATATTTTCCCTTTCAGCCAAAATCCTCTTAGCAAGCAGTTAGTTAATGAGATCAGTATTAGTTGCATCTCTCTCCCTTTTTAATCTTGGCATAGTTTAAGTATATTAGATATGTAAGCCGGGCCTTCATTCAATGGTCTGATCAGAGTCCCCCTTTGCTTTAGTCCTCTATCTTTTACCAAATAAATAATAGTGCTTTGGCCACAGCTGTGTAGTCAGAATACTTCAATTAAAGACATTCAGGGCACATGAGCATCTTCAATACCCATGTCTAAAAGAAAGTGTTGACTGCTGTACTTTCATTCTTTATGAATTCTTTAAAAGCATCTATTATTTTTAATTTGCAGCAGCTCTTGCCAGGTAAAAAGTTTTGGGAAACAGATGAATCCAGCAAAGATGGACCAAAAGGAATATTCCTGGGTGATCAATGGCGAGACAGTGCCTGGGGAACATCAGGTAATCTAGATCTAGCATCTGTACTGTGATTTATGCCTGTCTTAGAGCTCCTTTCGTCAGCTTTTGGCAAGTCATGAATTTTACATCAGTGACATAAGCATGTCAAGCAAATGTCCTGTCCAGTAGTATAATTGCCATTAAGGAGCTTATATGATGTAATATATTAAAACAATTAACACAGAATCAAGTCTCCAGTATTTTCTGACGTGCTAGCCACGGAGGAATGGTCTTATTTGAAATGACCATATTTTAGCTGTAACCTTTTGTTTTATACTACTGTCAGCATACTTGGAATTAGAAAATCTATGCCTATTATTTGAAGTTCATATTTCTTTTTTCTCCCTTGTCCCTGAATACCATGTATGGGATGATTTATCTTTATATGTACTTGGGGCCAAATGGAGTCACTGGGCATACATTCTGGTGATAGACTGCCCCTGAGAGGGATAGGGGAGACCATGTAGAGGTAGACACAGCAGGAAGACATGACAAATTATAGGGAGGAAGGAGATAGAAAACCCCAAAAAAGGTGTGCTGTGTCACAGTACAGTGTAAGAATGGAAATTCAAGATGACAGTGAGTATCAGAAAAGATTGGATTACATTGCTGCTTTTAAAAAGGCCAGTAAACTCATGTTAGTAATATTACCAATAAAACATCTTAAGAGATTTTTCTATTTGAAAGGTCTAAATGTTTATTCATTTAGATAGATAAACCAGTTACATGAATTGCTGTATTCTCCAATATGCTGGATAAATCAAGTGTGTTACTTTTCCTTAGTTTATGGACTGTCAGTACCTAGTGAAAAATACTATAGGAGATTTCTGCTCAGAGGAACATGACAGATTTCCTGATTCCCAGTCATTGGTTTATCCACGAGACAGGACTCATAATTTGTTTGGGCCTCTGGCTGCACTGTATCATGCTTGTGTATCTTTTTTGTAGATCATTCAGTTTCCCAGCCAATCATGGTGCAGAGAAGACCTGGTCAGAGTTTCCATGTGAACAGTGAGGTCAATTCTGTTCTGTCCCCTCGGTCGGAGAGTGGGGGACTAGGCGTTAGCATGGTGGAGTATGTGTTGAGCTCATCCCCGGGCGATTCCTGTCTAAGAAAAGGAGGATTTGTAAGTTGGCCTGAGGAACTTGTTCCTATCTCTCTCTCTTTTTCCCCCTAAAGCAAAATATACCTGTTTCATTTCCTTAGTTATAGCACCAACTAAGGGTATTTTTAAACATTTCCATTGTAAATAGAGCTCAGCAAACATGTTAAGCTTAACTTTAAAACTGGAGAAATAGTATTTTTTTGGGACACACTGATAGTTATGTGATGATGTAGAACTGAAATCTAGATCTCAGTTTATTGGTCTCCCAGAAAGCATTAGTCTTAGTTTAAAGTAAAGATAAAAAACAGAGAAGGAATTTAAACAAGAAAGCTGAAGTTGGACATTAATAGGGAATCTCAGATCTGAGAGCATTTGTTTGTCAGTATCCTTGGTGATCTTAGAATGATCTAGATTAAATCATTCTTGCTTGCAAACTGGACTTTATTATAGATGTCATCTTTGGCACTCCTTTACTGAATAACATTGGTGGCCTATCAGGAAATTAGAGTTTCTGTTAATTCTTTATCTGTAGGTGTTTTTTTTTTGGACGGAACCAGGGATTGGACTCAAGACCTTGTCTTTGTCTTTTTGAGACAATGTCTTGCTATACAGCTCAGGCTAGCCTTGAGCTCCCTTTGTAGCCCAGACGTTCTCCCAAATTGCAACAATCCTCTTGCCTCAGCTTCCGGAGTGCTGGGATTACAGGTGTGCACCACCAGGCCTAGTTGCAGTATTTTATTTTATTTTTTTAAGATTCATCGTGACTTCCCTCTCTGTGGCTAAGTGATAGCTATAGGCTTTGTCCATAGCTTCTTCCTGTTAAACCTTAGTAGGCTTTCTTAAGGATCACTGATAGCCTTTCTCCATCTGTTTCTTGACTATATAACTAAAAATCTTGCTATGTTACCATTTGATTCTTCCTCATTTTGTGTTTTGTGACTGGTTTTATGTTCAAGTCACAGCTGAGAAGCACACAAGAGACATCTTAGATCTGTCTTCCTTCTTTCTGTCCTAATGGAATGCATTCTCTACCTTTTCACAGTTCTTCCTGAAATCCTTTGTGGCTAATACCCCTTAATGGCAAGAATTTAGGAGAGACTTTCCCTAAATCATATTAGAATTTTGCCTCTATGACTGTCTTTTATCTCAGCATTTATTAATCAGTATTTTGATTTCTCTATGTTTGTCTTAGCCTTGTTTTCCCCCTTTTACTTTAAAACTTCTTAGGGCAAGAAGTAGAAGTACTTCATTTTGATATGGCTTCCTCAAATATCAAGTATAATTCTTTAGTAATAGCCATTCTGAAGTTAATCTGATTGCTTCTGGATCTTTGACCCTTCGAAGACTTAGGTCATATTTAGTGGCTGGGTAGATCAGATAGAAAATAGCTTCTTATATTTGAACCTTCCGAAGGAGCTGCTTGGGAAGAACAGGATCTGTTCTTTGGATGTGAGGAATAGAATCAGTCCAAATAATCATATGCCTTTTGTCTCATGGGAAGATTGGAGTTATTTCTCTTTTCACCTTATCCCGAACTCATCGTGCACTCCCAACCTTTTCCTCATCTATGAGCACGGATTCTTGAGAAGTAGTAGTATCTTTTAAACATTGGCTATAACTTTCGTTAGAGGACAAAAAGAGTACTATGTGTTAGTGAATTGCTAGTGTAATGAATTGGAACCTTTGAGCTCTGGCTGTGTGTTTTCTGACATGTGTGCAGCCACTTTCTATTTTGTGGGGCATAGTCAGGAAGCATGTTCCAGGGTATAACTATGGTGTTTGTAGGAGGGAGAAAAATCGGTAGAGGAGGAAGATAACATGATGGGACTACATTGTTACTATATCTACTTGTAGTTATTTTTTTTTAAGATAATTATTTTCATAAGAGGTTTTTGGGCTGGTGAGATGGCTCAGCGGTTTAAAGTGCCTGCTTAGGAAAGCTTAGGCAACTGCAGAGACTGTGGTTCGATCCCTGGCACCACATGCTGCACTAGCCCCACCTCTAGGACCAGCTGAGCCGGCCATAATAAAATAAATAAGTAAAATAAATAAGACAGTTTTTAAGGTAAGAGCTGTGTCTTTTGGGTTCATTTTCTTTTATTTGTTTTTGTGAAGGTGGGTTTCCTCTTTAGTTGTCTTGAAAGATTAGCAGTTTTTAGCTTTTATAGTATTGTGACCAGAGATTAGACCTAATAGATAAGATCAGGAGATTAGAGAATAACAGTTGAATAATTTACTAAGCTTCTGAGGCATGCATATAGATAAATGAAAACTAAATCTATGTTTTAGCTTCTTAGAATGAAGGTTATGGGTAATAAAATATTCCATATTTTGGCTTCAGTTGCATCTACAGAGTTACAAAGGAAGACAGTTCAGTGCTATCAAGCTACCATGTTATTTGCCATTTATAGCTGCTGATGAGTTTTAGGATTGCTGACCATATACCTAACAGGCTTTGCTTTGGCTGTTGGTTAGGATAACACCTGACCAAAGCTTATTCACGGAAGTCTGAATCACTTTTTAGTTAAGATACACATTTGTCTTCTTAACATTGATGAACCTTTTCTTTTTAAAAATAAGTACTTGGTTAAAATGTTTCGTTCAGAGGGGCTGGGGAGATAGCTCCATGGCACAAGTGCCTGCCTGGCAAGTGCAAGGTCGTGAGTTTGAACCCCAGGCCTCCCCAAAAAAAAAAAAAAAAGAAAAAAAAAGTTTCATTCAGTTAACAAGGATGATAACTGGTTATAGATAATTGTTGTGAAGAGTAGTACTTGATAGTTGGAGCCAGAGTCTCCGGTTGTTTTACTTTTTTTGTTATTGTTGTTTTTCTGAAATGGGTCTTGCTATCTCACTTGTGCTCCCTTGAACTCACTTTATAGCCCAGATTGGCTTCAAATGCAGTGTTCCTCCAGCCTCAACTTCCTGAGTGCTGGGATTACAGGTCTGTGTCACCATTCCTGCTGTTACTTTTTTTCTTTTTCTTTTTCTTTTTTTTTTTTTTGTGATAGTGTCTTGCTTTGAGGTTAGGCTGGTGTCGAACTCACCGTATATCCAGGCTGGCTTCAAACCCAGAGTAATCCTGCTTCAGCCTCTCAAGTGCTGAGATTATAAGCACATGCTACCACACCCACAGTTGCTTTACTTTTTTTTTGGCAACTTCATCAACATGATTTCCAATAAGTCCTAGAGAAGTTGTATTTTAATCACTAGAGAACTGAAAATGTTATCTCTGATGGTATAGTGACTTTAGATCTTTGAATAAATACTAAGAAGTCATTTTCAAATATGACAACAAATAATCCAGAGTTTGACTTTTCAGCTGATGGTGGTTCATAACGATAGTAATCTCATTCTGTAATTTTATTGTCAAGGAGATTTCGCAGTTACATTTTTTATCGTCAAGGAGATTTCCCAGTTAAATGTTAGCGTGATATTATTTACCTCTTTGTCAGTCTTCCTTGTGCCCCCTTCTGTTATTTTTTATTTTGGTACAAGGTCTCAGTAAGTTGATAAATTGCTCAGGCTAAGCTCAAACTTGGATCCTCCTGCCTTAGCTTCCCAGAGTGCTGGAACCCAGAACTCTCTTGAATTCATTTTGAGGGATTTTTTTTTTTTTTAAAGTCTTTCATTTATTTGGTACAGGGTCTCACTACATAGCTCAGACTCCTTGTGATCCTCCTATCTTAACCTCCTTAGTATTGGGATTACAGGTGTGTGCCACTATGCCTGGTTTCAGTGGCCTGCTCAGCGTGGAATGTAGTACTGGGTATCGAACCTAGGTCCTTGAGCTTGCCAGGCAGGTGCTTAGACCATTGAGCTATCGTCCCAGCCCTTGATTTTTTTTTTTTCCCCAGGACTGGGGTTTGAACTCACGACCTTGCACTTGCCAGGTCCAAAAAGATTAGTAGTTTTGGTTTCTGCATTAAGAATACTTGTAGGTTGACAAGAGGAATGTGACAACCATATTTTATTCTTAACACTTGGTGTAAATTCTTGGTAGCATTCCATATGTGAATCCCAACCTTCAAGGTAGTTTTTTAATAATAGGAAATCTAGTAATACCAATAAAGTCTTTTAATTTTTCTTATGTATTCTTACTTCATTTCTGTTTTCAAATCATATGCAGTTACATATTTTTGAGGCCTGTGTGTGCTTCTAAGGGCCTGCTGCAGTTGATGTAGTGTAACAACAGCTATGTTCTTTAATAGGCTGGAGCCTAAAAAGTCAGAATAGTGGGCCGTATTTTCTGTCTTGTTGGTTAGGGAATTGAGGAAACTCCTTTATTTTTTTTTTTTTTTTTAAAATTTTATTTATTTATTTATTTGTTTGCTTGTTGTGTTTGTTTGTTTCTTTATTTATTCATTTTGTGGCTGGCTCAGCCTGCCCTGGTGGTGGCGCTGGCGCAGCATGTGGTGCCGGGGATCGAACTGCAGTCCCCGCAGTTGCCCGAGCCCTCCTAAGCAGGTGCTTTAGACCACTGAACCATCTCGCCGGCCCGAGGAAACTCCTTTAAACAGTGATTGGGGTTTAGACTATTATAGCATTACAAATACATAAATTATTTTTAGAAGAAACATCTTGTGAAAGTATAGAGTGACAGCTTTTGACCTGGAGCATAAATTATACGCATAGCAGCTGATTTAGATCACAAAAATTACTTTTCTAGGCTTTACTGGATTTATTTTACATAACCATTACTATTTTTAATTGATGTAAGGGGAAAAATAAAAACCTTTGAACATTGTAATACAAGGAGAAATTACATATTGGAGTCTCAGCTAGATTTTAATTTTCTCATTTGCAAGATGAAAGTTGAGTTTTGTGGCTATGTAAACTATATGAAAAACCTTTGTAAATCATGTAAAGTGTTCTTTCACACCGTTGGTGCATCACTAGCATTACGATTGCCTGGGAGCTTGTGAGAAATGTATATACTAAACCCACTTTAGATTACAGAAGCAAAATCTACATTCCTGTATGGTTTGTCTTCCTCCCTCCCTCCCTCCTTCCCTTCTTTTTTCCCCTCCTTTACCTCTCTTTCTCTCTCCTTCCTTCCCTCTCTCCCTCCCTTCCTTCTTTCTTTTTAAAGACAGGATTTCATTATACAGTTAAGGCTGGCTTTGAACTCACTTTGCAACTCAGACTGGCCCTGAAACTCACAAAGATCTGCCTGCCTCAGCCTGTGAAGTGCTGGGATTATAGGTGTGTATCACCACACCTGACTTCATGATTTCTCTATGTATTAAAGCTTTTTTAAAATTGTATTTCTTAGGGAAGGGTGTACGGGGTGGGGGGCGTGTTTAGGGTCTCACTACTAGATTGGACTTTAGTGATCCACCTGTTTGCAGTCTCCCAAGAGCTGAGATTACAGGGTATACCACCATGCCCAGTCTCTATTCCCATCTCAGCTGGGCCCCTGGGGTGGGACCTGTACAGCAAGCCAAGGAAACAAAGCCCCAGCCCCTGCTTCCTGCTTGCAGGTGCTTTAATCTGCTCAGCTATTTGGCCAGCTCTTCTGTATTAAAAGTTTATGAGCTTTGTAATCAGATAATTTCCTAAGAATGCAGAATTATCAGGAGGCTCTTAGAAACGTATATCCAGAGTACATCCCCTTCAGATTTGGGTTTTTCATTAAATAAAACATCTACATGCTCTACTTTGCATTGTCAAGCTTTTAGATTCTAAGTAAAGGAAAAAACAACAGCAACAATGACAACAACCAGCAAACTAGTTGGAGAAGTTAAGCAGACACCACCTTTCTCATGTAAAATATATTTTCTTTTTCCTCTTAGATATCACAGTAGAGGTAACTGCTCTTTCTGCACATTAAAAGATGAGCGATTCTGTCTAAAGTGCCTAGTATGACTGTTCTGTAGTGTACACTTATTGTCTATTCTGAAATTACACATATTGCAAGCAATAGTATGCCACACTTCAACTGGAAGGATTCCCTTTTTTAGTGTTACATAAAGTATGATTGAATGAATCTCAGAAGAACCAGTTGGACAAGGAGTCTAATGATAAGTTTGGGACCCTAGAGCACAGGGTTTCTAGCTGTTTTTTTTTTCTTTTTGAGACAGGGTCTTGCCATGCAGTTCAAGCTGGCCTTGAGCTCACTTTTGTAGCCCAGGCTGGTCTCGAACTCGCACCGATCTTCCTGCCTCAGCCTCCTAAGTGCTGGGATTACAGGTGTGCACCACCACGCCCAGCTGGGTATCTAGCAGTTTTTTAATCCTTGGGGAAGTAGCAGCAAAGAAGATGAAAAAGACAATCAGAAAACTGAAAATTAGATAAAATCCTTTGAAGGCTTAAAAAAAAATGAGTTGTAAAAAGATATGAATTGTATCTCTATGAATTGCTTTAATCCTTAGGTAGTACTTTTGTTTCTGTTAATATATAGTAATGAAATATAAGAGCTAGAGGAAAAGTAAGGGCTTAGATTTAAACTTGGTCTAATTTTTTAAATTTTATTTATTTATTTATTTGTTTGTTTGCTTGTTTCTTTATTTATTTATTTTGTGGCTGGCTCAGCCTGCCCTGGTGGTGGGGCTGGCGCAGCATGTGGTGCCAGGGATTGAACCGCAGTCCCTGCAGTTGCCTGAGCTTTCCCAAGCAGGCGCTTTAGACCACTGAACCATCTAGCCCGCCCTGGTCTAATTTTTTTTTTTAAAGTACATAACTGTGTCTTTATTTTGTGATGATGTCACTTTTCCTAGAATTTAAATTTTTCTTTTAAAACTTTATTTATGTTATGGCTGGCTCAGCCTGCCCTTGGGGAGGGGTTGGTGCAACATGTGGTGTTGGGGATCGAACGGCGGTCCCTGTGGTTGCCTCAGCTTGCTTAACCAGGCCTTTAGACCACTGAGCCATCTCGCTGGGTCCACTTGGTCTAATTTTAATTCTGATCTTGTTCTAATTTTTTTGTTTTGTGTGTGTGTGTGTTTGGCCAGCTTAGCCCACCCTTGGGGTGGGGCTTGCACTCTTATTGTATGGTGCTTGGGATCAAACCACGCACCCTGCATTTGCCTAAGATTGCCTAAGCAGGCACTTTAGACCGCTGAGCTATCTCACTGGCCCTCTATCTAATTTTTTACTCTGCTGTACTGGTTATGAGTTGCATATCTCATGAAAGGATCCTATTATGTTAAATTTAGGTTTCTTTTTCTTCTTATCCTTTTTCCTCTTTGGTGGCATATGGAATTGAACCTAGGCCTTCCCCTACCTCTCGCCCCCTTTTTTTTGTTGTTATTTTGAGACAGTCTCACTATGTAGCTCAGGGTGGCTTTGAACTCATGGTGTCTCAGCCTCCCAAATGCTGCGATTATGGGCGTGCACCACTACTCTGGGTCTATTTTATTTATTTTTATGTATTTAATACAGAGTCTACAGGGTCTCTACATAGATCAGACTTGTAGTGATCCTCTTGATTTTACCCTTCCAAGTGCTGGGATTACAGGTGCGCACCACCATGCCCAGTCTCAGATTACCCTGGGGGTGGGGCTGGCATGGCCGGCATGGCAGGGGAATCGAACCCAGGTCCTCTGCGCTTGCCTAAGCAGGCACTTTAGTTTGCTGAGCTTTCTGGCTGACCCTATTTTTTATTTTTTATTGGTATATTTTTTTGTTTTTTGCTTTTGAGACAGGGTCTTGATATATATATGTATATATATATATATCAGGCTAGCTTTGAACTATGTAGTCCAGGCTGGCCTGGAATTTTTGGTGACCTTCCTACTTCAGCCCAGCTCCCTAGCCCTTAATTTTTTTTTGTTTTTTTTTTTTAAACTTTGAGACCTGGTCTTGCTGTGTGCTATGTTGCTCAGGATAGACTTCAAGTTGGGATCTTCCTACCCACTCTCCCAGAGTGCTTGAGTTTAAAGGCATGTATCACCTAAAATACAAAAGTATTTCACTTGACTGGCAACTGAAATTTGATCTCTTCTCTCTCCCGGCTATAAACTAAAAGAATACCTAAAAAGAATTTCACAGTTTAGTATTCTTGCATTTTTGTGAAAAACATAATTATGTTCAGGATGAATCAGTATTTAAATCAATATTTGATATTTTTTGGATTCATTGAATCAAGCAAATACATAAAACAGTTTCTTCCTAGAAAAAAGCTAGACATTGAGATGTGTGCTTTAGTATTAGGGAGGCTGAAGCAAGAGAATTGCCCAAAGTTCACAATTAGTCTGAGCTGCTTAATGAGACTGTCAGAAGGATGGAATAGAGACAGGAGAAAATTTCTAGCGTCATTGACTGTAGCTTTGCCGTTTGGAGCTATATTGAAAGATACCTATAAAGCAAGAGCAAGAATTAAATCCTGCTTTTGACTTCTTTCAGAATTCAGAGATACACTTGGAAGTATTTTTCCCTTTGTGTGAATCTTTTAAGGAAGTGGAGCTATACATACAGGACTCTGATCTCAGCAGTATGTGTTGCTTCTACATATGCCTGCTTTTCTCCTTATTCATTAATGTCTAGCAATGGAACATATTCCACCTTAGAATCCTTTTTCTTTCCACATTGTAAATTTTTATTGGGCTTGGAAAGTTGAATTTAGGAATGTTTTTGAGCAGTGGGTTAATGACTATCCAAAGGAAGCTCATACAAAAAATATGCTAATACTCTTTATTTTGTCCATTATTTAGCTAATTGGTTTTTTAGTACCATCATATATTAGAAAATACATAACTAAAAATACAAAACATACATAAAATACAAACTTTTTTTATTTATGTGTATTTGAGACAAAGTGTACAAAGTACACTTTGTACTAAGTGCTGGAATTACAGGTTTAAACACCAGGCCTGGCCAGACTCTTGCTATTTTGATGCTTATGTTGGACTTTATATTGGTGCTCAGTTGTGGGTGCTTATCAAAGCTTCTGGAGTAAAAACTTTCATAACATTTACTGGTGCTTCTGTTGACCAGATCAGAATCTGTGAGCCAAGACACTTGTAAATGTATAAAGATTAGAAAGATAAACCAAATTATAGAACTGTAGCACTGTAAAAATGAGGGAAGACTAAATTGGCTGTACAATTGTATTTCAGAATTAGAGCATTTAAAATTTTTAATCTTGTTATCTTACATAACATTAGGAAACATGGTACTGGTGCATTCCTTTTACTAATAATAAGTTACATTTGTATGAAATGACTATAAAATGTTTCTACATGTATTATTTCATTGATGTTCTCATCTGTTCTTTTTTCATAGTTATTCTTTATTAAACAGAAATATGCCGTAGCATGCACAAGCAAACTAAGATTAAATGGCCTGTCCAAGCCTTTTGATGAGTAATTGTTAGCAGTTGAAATACAGCATGCATTTGGCACACCCTGTGTCAATATTTGAATGATGACATAGCTGTCATAGCCTTATTTTGCATATTTTAAGCAAATATAAAAATACCATAACATTTGGGAAGAGGAGTGTGGGAGTACACATCTGTAATTGCAGCACTTGGGAAGTTGAGGCAGGAGGATCAGTACCAGTTTGAGGCCAGTGCAAACTACAAGACCCTGTCTCAAAAACCCACAAACAAAAATAACATAAAATTTAGCAATCTATTTTTACTTTTGTTGTATTCTTTAGGTATGGTCTTCACATGTCTAAAAGACATACTAGACTGGGCATGGTGGCTCATGCCTGTAATCCCAACGCTTGGGAGGCTGAAAACAGGAGGATGACTAGGAGTCCGATTTGTGTAGTGAGACCCTATAGACCCTACACTAAATACATTTTTTAAAAAAAGATACGACTATAATCTCAGACCTGAAGACTTTGATAAGTGAATTTCCCACGTGAGCTGCCTCAGGGGTCAAGACTGGACTGCCATGTAGTTTTATTGAGCATTCACTATTGATTTATTGAGCTTTTTCTTTTTAAGTTAGAAAAAAGATTTTATTTTCTTGGTGGTGGTGGTGGTGGTGGTGGTTGGGATTAAACATGTGTTCTTCCATTCAAAAGTGTACAAATCATAAGTATTTTGGTCATGAATTTTTACAAGATGAAAAATTCATGTTACAATCATCCAGATCAAGAAATGGAAGCATCTCTGTGGTCTCTCTCTTCCAAAAGTAGTACCTACTATTCATGCTGAAACCAGTAGCTTTTTCAGAGTAGAAAGTCAGGCAGCACTATTTAATAGGAATAAACTTATCCCGGGGAAAAGCAGCATATCCCAGTCAAATCATTTGAAAAGCTAGCTTTTGACAGTGTAATCCCACCTTCCCTCCTCCATTTGAGATTAAGTTTAGGACCTTCACAGTGTGCTAAATCACAGCTCATATATATATATATATATAATTATTTTGTTGTTACAGAGTCTCACTGTTTAGCTTGGACTTGTGTTGATCCTCCTGCTTTCAGCCTCGCCAGCTCTGGGATTATAGGTGTGTGCCACTACACCCAGACTCTGGCAGATTTAGCCTGCTCTGGGGTTAGGGTGCATATGGTGCCAGGGATTGAACTTTGGTCCCTGCGCTTGCCTAAGCTTGTCTAAGCAGGTGCTTTAGTCCACTGAGCTTTCTTGCTGGCTTCCATTTTTATTTCGAAGTGGGATCTTGCTAAATTTTCTTGGCTGGCTCAAACTAATGATCTTTCTGCCTCCACCTTGCATCCTTCTGGTATTACAAGCTGGTGCCACCATGCCTGGCTATTAGTATAATTGAGACAATTACTGGTAGTATCATGTTTTAAGGCAAGATCAGCCAGGATATAAATAGAAGAAGTGAGTAGATTTCTCAGTAAGCCTTTGTGAAGGGTGTCTGAAAGATAATGAGGCACATTAATTTTGGTCAATCAGTATTCCTTGCTGTCAGTTTTCTTGTGTTTTGTAGAAACTGGTATACTTTATATTCTGTTTCCTTTGCATTTTTCCCTCCAGAAAATAAGGGAAACTTTGAACTCTTTGCAAGATGGTGACACTGAGTCAGTGATTTGATTTATTTACCTGGAAAAAAAAAATCCTTATTCATGGCTGTAGGATGATTCTTAAAGCTTTTTTGCTATTAATATGTAATCGTTTCCAATATATTGCCACCATCTAGACTCTTACTTGATTTGGTGATAATAAAGAAAACAGAAGTTAATGTATTACTTTAGAAATCTAGTTTTATAAGGGGGAGGGAGAGAAAGTGAGAGAGAAAGTGAGGGTGTGTTTGTAGAAGTCCTGTTTATTGAGCCCCTGCTAGGCTCTATATTCAGTGTTAGGGACATAAAAGTAAACACAATTTCTGTCCGTTTTATATTTATAGTGTGGAGAAAGCTAATATCTCTGGACATCTTTAAAAATGTCCTTGTTTTTACAATCTTTTCATTTTCCCATCTCTGCTGTAGGATCTCAATGCTGTTAGTTAGATATTATTCAGTCTTTCTGAATTAATAACAGCCTCATATTTTAAAGATTCTACTCTGAAAAACTCTTCTCAGTGACTGTGAGAGCTATGGCTTACCATCTTGATGTTACATGAAGCTAAGTTGTATATCCTTTCTAAGTTCCATGTCGTATGTGTTTCTTTTTTTATATTATACACAAAAGTTGTCTTTTTCTGTATCTCATTTATAAAAAGAATGAATTTTAAAATAAAATGGGCTCTGAATTATAGTCAGAAAGTCTAACAATTTTAGAGTCCTTGAATTATCCTTTCTTTGTCAGTAATCTAAAAATTATTGTAAGATCATTTGTTGGTTTTATGTCTACAGGCCTTGTCCTGTACACAATCAGTCCACAACTGATTGTCTGTGATTCTGTCCTCCATTACTTATGTTCCACTCTGTTTGCTTTTGGTGACTGAAAACGCTGTGTAGAGGCTCTCATCTGTTGTTTAGATTTGCCTTTTTCTAGGAGCTTTAATTTGGTTCCTGTGTGCTTATTTGTTCCTTTATCCAGAAGTGGGTGGTGAGGAATAGCAAAGATTACTGGTGTTACAAAAGCAAATATTACTTAGCACCTTTTGATGCAAGGTTCTTCAAAGTTCTCTACACCATCAAGCAACCGTGACAAATAGACTTTCCCTTTGAAAATTGAGGTGCATTTGCTTTATATATAAAGCCCAGTGCTTAGCTTTGGTTATCGGTCTGAGGAGACTTGCTTAATTTCCTTAGAAAATAGAATATAAACATGTTTGACAGCTATCCGTTCTTCTGGGCCAATGTTATGAGATAAATTCTTTTGCATCAGCTATTTTAGAATGCCTCCACTTAGGTCTAACAAAATAATTTCTTTGCAACAGACAGGTAGTGGAAGATGGCGAATAGTTCTTAGTACTTTTCCTGAAAGAATTTCAAAGCTATTTTTGTTTTAAAGCATTAAAAAACTTAAAGGTTATCAGTAAATTGTTGATGCAGTAAGCTGAGGTTTTTAAGTGCAACTAGGAAAGTATTGGTGCAGATTGGCAGGATATGGTCCAAAATGAGCTGTAGAATACTTGAGTTGGAATGATGTTAGACTGTATAGAGCTTATGTTTGGAAGTAAAGTTTATATTGGATAGTGGGGAGATATGACATTCCTTTATGAGCTTAATACTTTGCTTTATACTATTAACTAGCTATCATACCTGGGGCTAGTAGGAGTTATGTTATTATATAGACAAGATTTGAAAATAGAGAAGTGGGATGAGAGACATACAATTGTGGTTGGGCTTTGGGCTGAAAGAGGAACTTCCCTGTGTCCCCACCCTCCCATGAAAACTAAAAACAATGGGGTAGTGGGGACATTGATTGTGGTAAGAGTGGCCTAAACTCTGTAACAAACATATGTCTGTCTTCCCTATTCCGACAAGACTTCCTGCAGTGTTCCTGCTTGTGTTGTTTGTTAATTGGATGTAATGTCTGAAAGAGTGTGGGCACTTCCTCTTCTCACCAGCACCTAGAGTAGCCTGATGTCTACAGTGGATATCCACTGTACTAGTGATGATGATTAGTGAAGCTGAAGCTATTTTTTAAACAGGGCCCAAGGGATGCAGACAGTGATGAAAACGACAAAGGTGAAAAGAAGAACAAGGGTACGTTTGATGGAGATAAGCTAGGAGATTTGAAGGAGGAGGGTGATGTGATGGACAAGACCAATGGTTTACCAGTGCAGAATGGGATTGATGCAGACGTCAAAGATTTTAGGTTTGTATGCTTTCCACTTCTGATTTTTGAATGTGGGCTGTGCATTTTGTTTCAATTTATATTTGTTTTAGAGAGGTCCTTATCCCGTTTTCTTCTTAAAAATTAGATCTAGCGTAGGCCATGCTATAAAGATGTTAATTAACTGGTAAGGTGGAATTTTTCTAAGAGTTGTCATTGCCTGATCCTTTGCCAGAATGGTGAATTTTGCATTGTGTAGAGCTTTAGAGCTTGTAGAAAGATTCCATAAAAAATTTTTTAGTAATTCTCGAAGTATAAAAATTACCTCAGATAGGCACCTTGGACTTTTCCAAAGCTTCTCATGAATCACAATATTAGAAAGTCATGGTTATTAATGGAAGTGGGGTCAGGTACCTCTGGCATGTTAGTTGGAAAGAGTTGAGAACTTATGTATTAACTGATTTGAGTTTCATAAGCTCTTTTTGAGGTGAGTGGATTAGATATCATTTTCTTCATTTTGAAGAACCAGAGATACAGCTTAAATGGCTTGGGCTTAATCCTATCACTTCTGCAGGCACCTCTCTCCATCTCTGGTCCTTATCACCTTGGCAGATTTTACCTTATCATTTAATACACACAGTAATACGTACTTGTTTTTCACAGTGGACAACTTTCTTATTTATACTGGCAACTTTTAGTTATGGGAAAGAATTTTAAAAATTTATAAAAATCCTGTATAGTAAATAGATAAATAATATAGTTACATAATTATATAGTTAAATACTATAAATATATAGTTAAGTGTTTTAAATTGGAATCATTTCATTGTCAGCCTAAATTAATAGGAATGTGTTTTCATATGTTCCACATAGATGTGCACGCGCACACACACACACACACACACCACAGTACCTATCGAAGTTAAAATATATTTTGTATCATTTGTAGAACAATGTGTCAGTTTAGTTTTTATATCTTGAATATGTATGGAATTAGTCTTTGCATAACATTTGAGGCAAAAAGGTAACCAGTTCTTATCTGTGGTCATTTAGCTGAGCTTAGGTGGCTTTTCCAACCCAAATTGCAAGCAGCCTGTAGCAATGTTTTGTATTATTTTCCTGGGGGCTGGTGGTGTTATGTGCATGAGGGACCATGAAGTTACACTTATTATAAACTAGCTATGGAATTTCTTTCAGGGATGAAGGACATTGAATATAGCGAAAAGCTACATCCCTTGACTATAATATTAATATATGTTAGTTTGATTTTGTTTGTTATAATTCTGTAATCCTTTTACATAGGGTGATGGTATATCCTGGGCTCCCCAGAACAGCATTCCTTTATACTTATATCCCAGGTAACTACTAGTAGTACCCTCTTTTTTTTTTGCTGTTGGAGTGTCCTAGGTTGGATGATAAATTATATCCTCACGTTAGTTTTAATTTTTAGATTTCTCGTTAATAGAGGCATAGCCTTAATAGCGAATGATTTTTGTTTGGAATTGTCTGCATCTTCTGGTTTGTTAAAAGCGAAGAGAGTTTTAATATTGATCAATAATACATAAAATGTTTTTATTGGAATCATTCAGAGATGTGGAATTTCCTCTAGAAACACTTTTTTCCATTGGCTGTATATTTTAAAAAATACACGTTGTATTGTATATTAGAATGTTTGTGGTATATAATGATTACATTCATGATGGGGAATTGGTACACAAACAAGAGACATCATAATTCTTTTATCACCTTCCTTTCCCCTCCCCCAGATGTTGGGGACATATTTTACTACCTGTGTTTTGATAGGCATGTTTGTTGAAATAGGGTCTCCCTATGTGGTTCAAGCTGGCTTTGAACTCACTATGTACCCTGGGCTGGCCTTGACCTTGAGACAGTCCTCCTGCTCTATCCTCCTGAATGCTGGCGTTACAGGTGGGAGTAGCCAGGCTCAATAGGATACCTGTTTTTATGGATGCCAGGCACCAATTTTTTCAGTTTATCTAGTGCTCCTTAAATCCAAACTTTTGATGAAGGGATTGTAAATTAATAGCAGTTAATGTAAATTTAATAAGTGGATGGGTGGGTGGTGGGTGGAAAAGGGAAGAAATAGAAAAATTAGAGGATATAACCCTTTAAGGACTGTAAAGCTATTTTAGCTTTTAAGTATTATTGATAATGAGCTGTGTCAACATTGTCCTTAAACTTGGGATTTCTTTAGTGTCCCTTCCCACTCAAAATAAGGTTTAATGCCCTTT
>PVKN010012295.1:0-20896 GCA_004027915.1 Capromys pilorides
GCTTTGCCTAACCAGGTGCTTTAATCTGCTGAGCTATCTGGCCGGCCCTTGAGTTCTTAATATATTCTAGATATTACTCTTCTGCTTGAGGAATATCTAACAAAATTTTATTCTATTCTGTAAGTTATTTCTTCTCTCTGAAGGCTGTTGATTTTTTTTTGTGGGGGGGGCGGTACTGGTGATCAAACTCAAATCCTTGCACTTGCCAGGAAGGTGCTTAGGCCACTGAGCTATCTTCCTGGCCCAGGCTGTTGATTTTTGAGTGCTGACTTTGTGTCCAGTTATGCTACTAAATTTGATTATTAAATCTGGAAGTCTCTTCAGAGAATTTTGGAGCTCTTCTGTCGAGGGTATTATGTCATCCATGAATAATAATTTAACTTCTTCCTTTCTTATCATTATTCCCTTTATTTCTTTCTCTTGTCTAAATTGCTCTGGCTAAGGTTTCTGGACCTATTTTGAATAAAAGTGGTGAAAGTAGACATCCTTGCTTGTTTCTGATTTTAGAGTGAAAGTGTTCAGTTTTTGCTGACTTAGTATAATATTGGCTGTGGGTCTGTCATAAATGGCTTTTATCACCCCTGAGATATCTCCCCAGCCCTTCTCCATCAGTTTTGAAAAATAATGTTGTTGGGTACATCAATCTGGATTGAAGGTTGTTTACCTTTAGAACTTGCAGTACTTTACTCCAAGCTCTTGTTGACTTGAAGGTCTGTGCTGAGAAGTAAGCTGTGATTCTGAAGGGTTGTTTTTTTTTTTTTTTCATAACAGCTTTTAAGATAGTGTTCCTTAGTGAGACCCTGTTGACCCTGTACTAAATACAAAACAAACAAAACAAAAAACCTGATACTATTCTTGTGTTGAATTTCTGAAATCTTGACTATGATATGGCTGGCTGTAGATTTTTTGATTGTGGTTAATTGGAGCTCTATATGCCTCACTTACGTGCCTGTCAAAACCAGGGAAGTTTTCTGCCCATGTCTGGGAAGAATATATATAATTTGTGTTGACTCCTGCTTTTTCATTGACTCCAGTTAATCTTAAGTTATTCTTCATTGCCCCATCTAGCAGGCGCTGGATTGATTTTATGTGGTCCCATGCTATTTTTTAAAATGTATTTGGTTCAGGGTCTCACTATACAGCTTGGACCTAAAGTGATCGATCCTTCCATTTTCAGCCTCCCCAATGCTGGAATTACAGGTGTGTACAACCACACCTGGTCTTGGTGGCCAGCTCAGCTGGGGCTGGCATGACATGTGGTGCTTGGGATCAAACTCCAGTCCCTGTGCTTGCCTAAGCAGGCATGTAGTCTGTGGAGATATCTTGCTGGTCCAACCCCATGCTACTTTTAAAAAATCTTTCTTTTCATGATTGCTAAGCACAAGCCTGTCTTCTGTATCTGAGATCCTGTCTTAATACTAACTTAATCTGCTGTGGATGCTTTCAATGGAATTTGTATTTCCTGGATATCTGTTTGAATCTGCCTTATAGATTCCATTTCTTTTCTGTGATGTGCATTTTGGTTTCTATATTTTCTCTTTTTTTGTAGTACTGGTGATTCAACTCAGGAACCTGTGCTTGCCAGACAGGTACTTATTTTACTGAGCTATCTACCTAGCCCTTCATGGTTTCTATATTTACTTAAGCTCCTCTATTTTTGTATATGTATGTGCTCTAGAGTCACTAAGCATGGTTTTCATTGTGGACATCATCTCTGCAGTTATCTGAGAAATTATTTCTGATTTGATTTTTGCCAGAGCCTTATTCATTCATTTCAGAAAGGCCATGTGGGTGGCTTTTAGATTGTCCCACCTCATTGCTCCCTGGGTTTGCCTTATGTGAACCAGATGTCTGGAGTGGCATCTTATTTAAATGTGATGTCATTTCCTATTTTTTTAGTTTAATTCCTGATTTGATTTATTGCTTGTATTTAGAACCATTAACAAATTACTTCTCCAAGGTATCTTCAGGTGCAGCTGGTTTTTGGGTTTTGAGTCTGTTGAAGGTCCTATCTCTTCAGTTTGTTAGGATTGAGGAGTTCCTGCATCCTTGGCCCATCCCCTGGTTCTTTGACACTGGCCTACAGTATTCTCAGTCTTGGTATCCAAGGGAGAACAGCTCATTAGAATCATTATGTCACTTTGGCTATAGGGGTACAATCAGCAATAACAATAGCATCAAATACAGCCTAAAAAATAACAAACTGAGCTAATCATTAATTTACACCTTTAACTGAATAAACCAGATTTGTGGTTATATATCAAAATCTAAAACAAGCCAGAAAAGTATATGCATTAAATAAGCCCTCAATATTTCAATTGCAACCTCAGGGAAGAAAATTGAAAATGATTTAGGAGGAAAATAGAACTAGAAGTAGAAGAAGAGATCAGAAGCAAGGCTGAAGGGCAAAGGAGGATCATGCAAACTTTGGGAAACTGGTACAGAAGTTAGAAGGTAAAGAGCAAAGGAAGAAATAAAAAGAAGAATAGAACAGAACGATCACAGGGCTGAGGAGATAGCTCAGTAGAATAAGCACTTGCCTGGCAAGCACAAGAGCCTGAGTTTTCAATCCCTGGTTCTGAAAAAAAAAATCACAAAGGAACTAGAAACCATGTTCATGCTCATATAAAAACAAGGTCAAACAACAAGGGAGGGAAAAAGGAGCAATGTTATCTACATCGTTTTAGAGTGTTCCTTGCAAAATATTTTTCTTAAAAATGAAATCATTCTGTCCCATAGTCTGCTTTTTAAACAAAGTAATTATGGTGGGCATTTTCTTGCACTGATAAATTTTTCCACCAAATCATTTTAATGACTACCTATCTTAATGTTTTTACTTAATTCTCAATTTTTGGACACTAAGATGTTTTTAGGGGTTTTGCCATTATAAATCAGATGGTATTAAGCACCTTTAACCATGAATCTTGGGGTCCAGTCTTAAAATCACTACTTCATGGAAAGAATTCACTCAGCTGTGGAGTTGACTAAGTGGTCTTTTCTCCCATCTGGGGTTGGTAATGCTCAATAATCCAGCCTGGTCATTTAGAAGGACAGGCACAATGACCCAGGTCACCAAGTGGCATTGACAGTTTTCTTCACCATGCTGTGTCCAGCTCCCATGCAGACGCTCATCCTGTATGCATCCAGTGTGGGAAGCTCCCCAACTCCTCCCTCCTTTCACTACTGCTCTTGGAGGGACCTCCTTGGCAGTGTAGTGAGGACAACTTCTGGAGCCAGATGTAGTTCTCTTAACTTCCTCCTCACCTCTGCCACGTCACGGTCTTCCAGTCCCCAGCCAGGAAGAAAAAGATGAGCTGTTGCCAAGGAAACTCCTTCAAGTTTAGCTGTGCTTCCATGTGGATTGATTAGTTTTTCTTTTAAACTAAGGGTGCTCTTAAAAGCATGAGAAGAAGGGATGGGGAAGGAGAACAGGGAAAACAACAAGGCTGTGTGAGACTGTGTGGAAGTGAAGGAGGCAAAAGTACAAACCCACAGAGAAGAGTTAATTTAGTAGGTAGACCCTGCACAAGATGGCTCTGTAAAGCACAATTTGGCCACCCCAGCCAGTTCTCATTGAAATGTGAGATGTGGTAGTCAGATGCCCCCCAGTAAAGGCAGCGCAGCCCTGCTCAAGGCAGCTGTCCTTCTGTTCTCTCCAGAGCTGGGGGCAGCAAAACTGTGGGCTTGGCTGTCCTATACCTTCAAATCCAGAGAGAGGCCAGAGATGCAAGACCTGGCACAAGACCCATAAACTACACCTCAGTCTGAGACCCAGTCCCTGACCCTTACTTCTCAAGCTCCTTTACATTTGCCCGGGCAGGTATGGGGTCACTGGCCATTCTTTTTTTTTTTTTTTTTTTTAATTTTATTTATTTATTTTATTTGTTTGCTTGTTGTGTTTGTTTGTTTCTTTTTATTTATTCATTTTGTGGCTGGCTCAGCCTGCCCTGGTGGTGGCGCTGGCGCAGCATGTGGTGCCGGGGATCGAACTGCAGTCCCCGCAGTTGCCTGAGCCCTCCTAAGCAGGCGCTTTAGACCACTGAACCATCTCGCCGGCCCCTCACTGGCCATTCTTGTAGGCTCATGAGTGAGAGGCTGTGCATTCCCCTCTTTCATTCCCCTTTTCAGCCTCCCTGTTTCACAGCAAAAGGCCACGGATGCATTAGGGGACCAGTAATACTCTAAAAGAAGCCACAACCATCCTGTACCTAATTTAAGCCTCCTTATTTTGTACTCATTTTCTTCTAGCTCCTTCTGCTCCTGTGATAAACCCACAGGCCCCCAACTCAGCCACAGGTTCCTCCGTCCGGGTGTGCTGGAGCTTATATGCCGATGACACAGTAGAGAGCTATCAGTTGTTCTACCAGCCAGTGCGGGACAGCCTGCCCCGGAAGGAGCAAGCAGGTGAGGCTCCGCTCAGAACACACTGACACCCGTGGGAATGGCTCAGGGACCCCCAAGGACATGGCAAGGTGGAAAAGGGAGGGGTCTGCCCCAGACCTGGGTACCCCAGTGGGAAATGCAGGCAGGGTAGCATGGCCCAAGGCAAGTTGAGTGGGGAGGTGGGGAGGATCACGAGGCCAAACCAAGGTGTCTGGAGTGTATTCAGAGCCAACTGGCCAGAGTTGTCCTTGAATTAGTCTCTGCCTGGGTAGGATGCAGACCAGGCTAGTGAGGTGCCTCTTCAGGAGGCCCAGCAGGGCTAAGTTCCAGCACATTCTGGCCTGTGGGGGTAGACTGGCTTATCTTACTTCAACCCTGTGCTACAAGAGAAACTGTGACAAATACCTGCAGTAAATTGATTTTTAAGGAAGAACAGTTTATTTTGCCTCAGTGTTTCAGAGAAGTCAGTTCTGGATAACTGGGCTCCACTGATTTCAGACCTGTCACAAAATACTACACATGGCCATGTATGGCACTCAGAGAGCCAGGAAAATGGCAGCTGAAAGGGTTGAGACTCCCGTATGCCCTTCAAGATGCCTGTGCTAACCTCACTTCTCCCAGTAGGCGCCCCCTATTACAGGTTCTCTCACCTCTCAATAGCCCCATGGGCTGAGGCTAAACCTTCAACTTATAGACCTTTAGGGGACACCTGGGCCCCCTCTGCGTGCCTGAAAGAATCGGGGACCAAGGCCTCTCTAGGTGGTCAGAGGGGTTTCCAGAATGGGACTTGGAGAACTCCATTTCATGGATGAGGATGCTGAGGCTTGTCTGGAGCAATAATCTGTCTGTAGGAATATAGTGAACTGTGGCAGAACCAGGATGAGAATCAGAGCTATGGGATCCCTGTCTGGAGTGCTGTCAGGGCACTGGGACGCACAAGTGGAGTGGGTGAGGCCGGTGTTCCACCCAGGGCCAGGAAGGAAGGCAGTTCTGGGGAAAGGAAGAGCTGATTTGCTGCAACCTGTGGCAGGAGTCAAGCCTGCTGGCACTTCTTGAGGATATAAGTGCCAAGGTATCGGGCTGTGCCATGACCCTCCATGGGGGTCTCTGAAGTGGACATGTTGTTAGAATGGAGCCAACACCAGAGGGTGGATTAGTGAGCTAGCACTGCCTTACAAGATTCTGGAATAGGCAGAGTTGTATTCATTTTTGCTGTATAACAGCACCTCCCCAACTTAGTGGCTTGAAAGAAATTTATTCTTTCTTATAATGCTGTGGATTGGCTGGGCAATTCTTATCTGAACCACACTGGTTAGGTCTAGGTGGTCTAGGACGGCCTCACTTATCTACTGCCCTAGATGGGACGGCCAGAATCACTTGAGTGCAGGGGCTTCCTGTATGTGTCCACATTCCTGAAGGCTGGCTCCGGCTTGTTCATGTGTGGGTGGCAGTATGACCAGCAGCAAGAATTCAAGGCCGCGCGCACTAAACTTCCCAAGCCTCTCTTTGCATCCTGTCATTGCCCCATGGTGCAAAGCAAGTCACGCAAGTAGACTCAGTGTCAAAGAATGGCAAGAAAGAATCTGTTTTGGGAGGTACTATTGGGAGTCAAACCCAGGGTGCCTTATTACTGAGCTATATGCCCCAGATATTTTTATTTTTTAAAGACAAGTTCTTACAAAGTTCCTTGGACTGGACTCACCTCACAATCCTGCATCAGCCTCCCCAGAAGCTATGATTACAGCAGTACAGCACCACACCTGACTGAGGCAGAGCTCCTTAGTAGAATGAACAGCAAAGTCACACTGCTGATGAGTGTGCATAAAGGGAGGAATTTACATCCAGTTTTGCCATCAACTACAGTAGGATTTAGCACAATGAATTTGCAATCATCTGACCTATTCTAGGGGTTGAATTCTTGTCTTTTTTTCTCTTCTAGAGTTTACAGTGACTGTCAAAGAAACATACTGTTCAGTGATGAACCTTGAACCAAATACCCAGTATGAATTCTGGGTTGTAGCTCAGAACAGGGCTGGCCCTAGTCCCTCCAGCGAGCGTGCAGTATACATGACAGGTAATGGGGTCACTGTTTCCTGTGACAGGGCTTCTATTCAAGGGGACGCCAGAGTTACAAGTTTAGGACATGGCAGGGCCCTTGATGTTATTTGCAAAGACAGAAAAAGCCATATGACTCTTTTTTGTTCATTAATACATTGGATTGACACACTTAGTATGGTAGAGACATTTTCACATGGTTGGTGTCAAAATATCAAGTGCTATATGTGGTCACCTGACATTGGAACTCCAGGACTTTGGGGAAATTCATGGCACTGAATTTTTTACATGGGAGGACAGGGTGCTTGTGATGTTTGTCCATGGCTGTGAATGCAATGGCGGGAAGCGAACAGGACAGTTATTCACCTCCTTCCCCTGTGTTTAGCCCCCTCTGCCCCTATTATAAAAATTGAGGAGATAAGGAGCTGCGAAGAGGCCGTGCTTATCTGCTGGGAGTCTGGGAACCTGAATCCTGTGGACTCCTACACTGTGGAGCTGACCCAGGCAGAGGCACCAGCAGTCTCAGGGGTCACTGAGTGAGTCACAAGGGCATGTGCTGGGTGCTTGGAAATGAGGTCTGGGGAGAAGGTCAGAATCTGACACACGGAAAGTCTTAGTTATAGGATACTTCTTCCTAAGAAGCAGCTGCAACACCATTATCAAAAGTGGAGGCTGACCAAGAGTACAAGTGGTTAAAACCTCATGTTTGCTTTTCTATAAAGCCAGATTAAGGTTTCCATTCATTCATGCAATAAGTGTCAGTAGGCTCATCAGTGATATAGTCCACTGCACATGCGTGTCACAGGTTCGCTGACACCGGACTCATGGTGCCAAGTCTGGGGATTGAGGGCCTGGGGAATAGATTGATGTATCTCTTGCCCTGATGGAGATGACAGCCAAAAATAAAAAATAAAAGCTAAGAAAATATCGATGTGTGAAATACACCATGCTGTGGGGCACTGAAGTGCTAGGAAGGAAGAAGAAATGCAGGGAGCTAGGGGAGGAGTGGGGCGGACACTGATGGGAGGTGGGGGGAGAGCGGGAGAGCCTGAGAACAGTGGATGTGGGAGTCACCAGGAGGGGCCACAGGGACACAGGCTGGACAGAGGTGAGCTGGCTGCACTGGAGGAATGAAGGGGCCGACCTGGCTGGCATTTGGGGAGAGGGAGGAGAGACACGAGAGACTACAGCTCAGCACTCGAAGAAAGCTGTCTGCTGCCAAAGGCCATCTGTGGCTCAGGCTCACCTGGTGGTGCAAGTGAGGAGGGTATGTAGGGTACTCAGGCACCACCAGGGCCTGCATATCTGACAGCCTGAAGCTATGGTGGTGGAAGAACAGGGCTGTTCTTCTGCTTACAGCAGGCTGTGCAGAAGTCTGTGGAGGTTAATAACCCCAGGCCCTCCAACTCTTGTCACAGAAACATACTGAGAGACTTCTGAATGTGCCTTGGTCAGTGGTCCTCAGGCCCTGCCCTTGGGCACATTATGACCTTCAGGGCCAGATGTAGATGTTGCATTTGACCTTCACTGAGCAAGGTTCCAGGTGCCTGAGAATCCATGGGAAGCTTCAGAGGGAGACAGCCACGCACCCCAGAGGAAGGTGGAGGGGAGGCTGAAGACATGGACTATGATTAGTTTTCAGACAATGCACGGCCAGGCCTGGGCTCAGGTGCCCCGACTGTACACTGACCATGGTTCCATCTCCCTGCCCAGGTCTGTGGTGGGCATCCCAACCTGCGAGTCACTGATACAACTGCAGCCCGGGCAAAGCTACACCATCTGTGTGCGGGCCCTCAACATGGGAGGCCCCAGTGCCAGAAGTGCCCCCGCTACGGTCCACACCACAGGTATGGGCCCTGGGCTATGGGGTGGTACCTTATGGGTCTCACGTGGCCATTTGGTGGCAGACCCCATGTTGCTGTGATGACACCATAGGATAGACCAGTGTGCATGGATAAGGACACAGGGCAGATCTGGAAGGGCTCCAGGGAGACCAAAGCCCTGTGACGTGCTCTTACAGATAGAAAGAATGAAGACCCAAGTCACAGCAGTTGGCAGCTGAGCAGTTTTGCTCCAGGCCCTTCAGGTGGGCTAGACACTGGATCCGGGTGGCCTAGCACCTCGTATCTCACCCAGGCTGAGACCTTCCCTGGGACAGGGTCCTGATCAAATTCCCAGAAGAGCCACTGGCCTCGGCTCACCTCCTAGCTCCAACCCCCATCTCATGTGTGCCCTCCACATGTCAGAGAGCAGTTGCATCTCACCTTCAAGTCTTGAGTTGGCAGAGATCTCCAGGTGACATCCTCCCATCTCCTGTCACCCTGGCCATGCTTGCTGAGCTGTGCCAAGGCCAGGTGCCTCTGATACACCTCATGGCACACACCAGCTGGACTTGTGTGGGAGTGACAGGGGCACAGCTGGCCCAGCCCTTGCGAACAGTGTGCCCTCTGTGGGGATCTTCCACTGAGAGAGGCTGTGTCACTGCATCCTCCTTTCCAAAGGCAGCAGGACAGGGCCGTGACCAGCCCCCATTTCTGTCCCTCTCACATAGTCAGGCAGGAAGTCCAGCGGCCACTCACAGTCACAGAGCTGGAGTGACTGCCCAAAGCAGGGCTTGGGGGCTTTTGTCTGGTGCTGGGGCCTTGTTTTGGCTGTCTGCAGTTCTAGTTTTTGGTGCTGGCTCATTTTGACAGACCCAATTCTGGATGTTTCAATAAAAGAAAATGGAGAAGAAAAAGTATACTGATTATTTGGTCATCTCTGCATTCATTTGTTCAATATTTTTACGTGCACGGATGGCCCAGGGAAATGAACCCAGAGCCTTTGACTAAACTATATCCCTAGCTCTTTTATTTTATTTTTTATTTTGAGACTATATCACTAAATTGCTCAGGCTGGACTTGAACTTACAATCATTCTGCCTCAGTCTGCTTGAGAACACAAGGGTAGTAGGAGTCACTGTTAGTTGTGAGGTGGGATTGTGCCTCCCTTTCAACAGTCAGCAAATACAGTTCCTATCAGCAAGGGTTGCAAAAATAATTGTGAACAGTAAGTTAGAGACTTAATAAGCAACTAAAATTGGAGGCATTAAAAAGTGACAGAATAGGAGCTGAGGATAAAAGAATAGGTCTCAGGGACAGTAACAGAGCAGGAGTTGTGTTCCTAAGTAATGGCTTTTTTTATTCATAATTTTTATTAGATCTGCACAACTACTGAACGAGCTTATTTTGGTCATGATCTGGGGACGACTCTTCTCTGTCCTTCTCCCCCAGTGCCCTAACTGCAAGGCTGATGTTGAATTTTTGTTTACCTTTATCAGATGGTCATTACAAATTCCCTAGACTCCTATTTCATTTCCCTTAGCAAGCTAGTTAGAAATTCTTGTCTGCACTCAGGCATTTCTAGCCCAGATGCAAGGGCACAGGCACTAGAATCACAGGACTATGGCATTCAAATTTGAGTTGATCATTTGCCGGCAGATTTTTTACCCACCCATGCCTCACTTTCCCCATCTAAATGAAGATGGTAATACCTGTTTATATGAGTATTAACGACAACTGAAGGGCTTAGATGTGCAAATAGCTTCACTGAGTGCAAGGCCCAGCACCTTCCAGCAAAGCTGGTCCACAGGAGGCTGTGACTCCAAGGGGTTCTGGGGACACTGCACCCATATGTAGGGTCCCTGTGCAGCAGTGAGGGGACTGTTCAGGCATACTGTATACATTTCCTGCCCCACAGGAAGCTACTTTCCCCTGAACAAGGCTACCTGCCACCCTTGGCTCACCATTTCGGAAGATGGGTTTACAGTGACCCGAAGTGATAAGAAAAGCCTCACCCGGGACCTGCTGCCCCACCAGACCCAGTTCACCAGGTACTTCATTCCCGGTCAACAAGATGTTCTTAGAACTGCTTGTGATATCACCCAGTCAGGGAATAGGATTATGAAGAATAGAGGCAGCCTCCTGGTGGGGAAGGAAATCCCAGAAATGAAGGGGCATGGGGGCCTGGTCGGGGAGGGTGCCCCTGAGGACCTTGTAGGGTATGGGTCAGGATGGAAAGACAGAAAGACTCAGTCTCCTGCTGCTGAGCCCAGGGCCCAGGGCCCTTTTCCACCCTGTGACACCTTGCAGAGAAGCCCTGAGTAGAAGAACAGAGCAAGCCTGCCCTAAAGCGGTGTGGTCTCAGGGAGGGGCAGCCCCATCTTCTGCAAGCTCTCTACCTGTTTGGGTCTTATTGGTGCTGTCCTTCTTTCTCCAAAGATATACAAGAATTAAAAAGCAAACACACTAAGAAAAAAGTCAAAGCAATGAAATAAAGAGTGGGAGGGCTCAGTTTCCAGGATTAAACAGTAAACATGCTAGGATATAGGGCTGAAGGTGTCTTTGGTAGGTTGATTTTGGAGGACAGTAAGTCTTCCAAGGAAGAAAACTGTTTCTCACCTGAGGCCTAGAAGAGCCCCTGATGAAAACTGAGTCAAGCCCCGCTTCCCTGGGCCTTGGAGCACCCCTCATCTGGCGCTTTCTCTGCCTCTGCTCCCGGCTGCCTTTCTGCTGTATGTGGGGGTGTTCATATGAAACAGTGAAACTGCAGAGTATAGAGGAAAGCAGTTTTATCCTTCTGTCACCATTCAACCTGAGGGCTAGAGAGGAGCAACAGGCATCTGGGTCCTGGCTGACAGGCAGTGACAGGCTGCTAGCGCTGACACTCAGGGTGTTGCTGTGGCCCCTGAGCAGGGAGAAGTGCCTACAGATTCAGTGGAACTAACACACAATACCCCAAGGTGGGGTGGCCTTGCATAGACGGCAGCAGGGAGGAGCTGCACCCTCATCCAGCAGTGTGTTCGCAGAGCTTTACATGGCTTCTCTGATCCAGTTATCACAATAGCAAGGGAAGCCCAGACTTTCATCAACCTCAGTAACAGGTGAGGAAACTGAAGCACAGTAAAGTTAAGGAACTTGGTCTTGGCCAAGGCCTTTTGTGGCAGAGGACTACTTCTGGGGATTGAACCCAAGGCCTTTGTTGCAGTGAACAACATCCCCAGCACCTTCATTTTGAACTTAGGATTCTTCTGCCTCAGTGTTCCAAAGTGCTGGGATCACAGATTTGCTGCCACTGTTGGTTTTTTTTTTTTTTTCTTGTACCAGAGATTGAACTCAGGACCTTGCACTTGCCAGGCAGATGCTTATGCTGCTGAGCTATCTCTCCAGCCTTGTGTTGGAATTCTTAATCCCTTTCTTAGGAGAACTATTTATATGGCAGTACTGGGGATTGAACCCAGGACCTTCAGTGAGCTATACTCCCAGTCCTTTTTGTTTTTGAGACAGGATCTCATTAAATTTTAGTTGCCCAGTTGAAGTTGGAGCTTGAAATTCTGCCTCAGCCTCCCTCAGGGCTGGGATTATAAGTGTTCACCACCATACCCAGCAATAAGAGCAATCTGAAGAGTTGAAGTAGGATTAAACTGGAAATTCAGTTTGTAGTTACTACCTTATTCTTGTTTTCTGCCTTGGGTTTCTAGGTACTACATGTGTAAATCAAAACAGACCCTGAAAAGTGTAGGCTCTCTCCACTCCAGCCAAAGACAGACTTCTGTAGTTAGGTAAGGGACTTGGGCTGGCAAAGTGATTGTTTCCACTAGGGACACGTGGATAGAAATAAGTGGTGATGTGGCTCTGGAGGGGCAGCTAACATGCAGCCTTCTCTTATGCTTTACTGGCTCATTCAATTTCGAGTTTTTCATGCTAAGAGAAATTCTGAAAGACAGCTGCACAGATCTCTCTAGCAATGTTGGGGCTGTGTAAAGTCAGGCTAGCATAGGAGTCTCCTGAATGTGGTACTTCATTCACTTTTGGAAATAGTGATGTGACCTGGATTGGGATGAAAACCTCCTTTTGTTTTAGAATGTAACTTTTTTGGCAGTGGAACTTGGGAGGAGATTTTGATAATTTGAAAGTGTATCTTTGCCTGTCTTGGCTCAGCCTCTGAATTTGGCATTTGCCTGGAGCTATCCTGATATCAGGGTCAAGGAGAGTCAAGGGTGCTCCAAGCTTGTCTTGTACTATAGGTAAGTGCAGGCCATTCAAGACCTTCCAGCAATGCTTTACCTGGCTTGTGAAGCAGACCTCTATTATTACCAGAAAAGCCCCAACCAGTAACAGCCAGCAGAAGCTGTTCAGTAGGCTAGCATGTCTCCTCCTCAACCATGACCAGGCGTCTAATACTCCTCTTTCAGTCTTCAGCTACATCCCAGTAAGCCGTGAGAGCTCTGGGTATATTACAGGTGAGGTGCTCCTGCCTCCATGTTTCCTGACCCCAGAATTTGACATCCCTCACCTATATGGCTTAGCTTGGGACACTCCAAGTTAGACATGCTTCTGCTTTCTAAACCAGATGTGTTGCTGTCATGGGAAATCTAATTCCAGTCCGAGGGCGCCATTACTGGGAGGTGGAGGTGGATGGGCATTTGGACTACACAGTTGGTGTGGCCTTTGAAGATGTCCCTAAGCAGGAAGACCTGGGTGCAAACAGCCTCTCCTGGTGCATGAGGCACACATTTGCCTCATCAAGGTAAAACAAAATCTCAATACTCAAGACGAAAACTTGGAAGGTTTGTGTGTTGGGTGGTGGTGGGGACCTAAATTCTGTCTTGTGTTGTAAAATATTCCCAGGGATTTCGGAAGCTGTAACTACTTACTTTCATTAGTCTAACCAAGAGAAAGAGAAGCTTTTGACATAGAACTAAAACCAGCGGTGGTTTCACTGGGCACCAACAGTCTTACACACATTATTATCTCACCCCTCACAGTCATATGACTGTGTCACATTGCCTTGTGGTTAAACCTTATCATGCTCAAGCATAAATGGGAAGACCAGCTTCCCCATGTGAGATTTGTACTACTGAACCTTGGGGCCAATTTGGGCACACAGGAATTACTATGCACGGAGTCAGCTTATTGCGTGGAGTCTGCCTCAAGTGAGACTAAAAATGAAAGTCTCTTTAGAAAGATAACAACAAGGGGCAGGATAAAACAGAGATAAGCATATGAGTCTGTGTGAGAGAGGGGTGGAGATTAAAAGAGGGGTAGACCCCTAAGGGGGGGGATCAAAGGCAAAAGCGAAGCCTCATACTGGAGCTAGAGCAGAAGTTTCTTGTAGTTCTAGCTCAGAAAGACACAAGAGATCATGTGTGTGACAAGCAGAGGGCAGGATTCCCAGTGGGCTCCTACTTTTGGTTCAATCTTAGACTGTATTGGTTGTTGGGAGGGAAGGCCTCATCTGACTTCTGGTAGCTGCTGAGTTAAGAGAAGCTGTGGGGAGGTAAGGTGAACTGGGATGGGGACAGCCTGGCTTGCTCTCACACATGGAAGTCCTATTTCCAGTTCACCCGTGTTGGGCCCAATGTGTGGGCACACAGCTCTTCAGCTATCTGTGGGCAGCAGGGCTAGGGCAGGCCTACAGCTGGCTCTGGTTTCAGCAGCCAGTGTGCAAAGCACATAGGACACTTAGCCTGCCTGGAGGATGCCCCACATGAGTTGAAGTTTAAGATCTAGACAGTCAGGGTACCTGTGCAGAGTCAACACCAAAAGGCCCACTGTGTCACACAGAAGACCTCCCTCCTTTAAGTGTCTTTATTATAAATGGTCTACACAGTGCAGCCTTGAAACCTAAATGTTTCCAATGTGTTGTTTCTATAGTAACTTTGATGAAGTATCAGCTCATGACTCTACACACGTTTCTTAAGTTAAGAGGATGCTCAAGAACAATGTTTAAAAATATTTTAGACCAAAATTATATAGCATTGGAAATGGCCACATTGGTAGTCATTTAATAAAGAAAATAACAAAATCATAGAAATGTAAATATGAAATGTTCTATATATAGCTCATCTACAGAATTTCTTAAGTTTTGTTCTATCAACATCTGGTTTTCAGGCATAAGTATGAATTTCTGCATAACAGGACAACTCCAGATATAAGGATAAGTGTTCCTCCAAAGAAGATTGGTGTCCTATTGGACTATGAGAAGTCCAAGTTGTCATTTTTCAATGTGGACATTGCTCAGCATCTATACACATTCAGTTGTCAGCTTCACCAATTTGTGCACCCCTGCTTTTCTCTGGAAAAGCCTGGGTGTCTGAAGATACACAACGGCGTTCCAATGCCGACGCATGCCATTTTCTATTAGGCTCTTTGCACTTCTTTTCCTTTCTCACTTCTGTTCCTCAACCACTTGTACCTCTGTTGGCTGAACCTAGGACTCAGGCCCCATGTCTCTGGCACTGTTTCTGGCTCTGACCGTGACCTGGCAAGCGATGTGGTAGGCACTGCTGAGGATAGTCCTCAGCAGGCTGAGCTATAAAATGAAGGAAATGAGGGATCTAAGTGAACTTAGGGCCCTCTCACAGGGTCATATTGCATCTATCTGTATCTGCAAGACACTGTATCTTCAAAGCTTCTGGAGCAGGGGCCAAATCAGGAAAGTCTTAAAGCTTTAGCAGCCACTGTGTGTTCACAGTGCATCAGTCACCAAGAACACAAGGCTGCCCTTCAGCATCTCCGACCTGCTTTGCAAAGGTGCACTGGATACTCCCTAACACCTCGCAATCACCATGTTTGCGCCTCTCTGGCTTTGAGATTACCTGTCACCCACTTTCATGAAGGCACAGACAGTGTCTGATTCATCACTTGCACTGCAAAGGCCAACACAGAACAGGTGCACATTTATTAAGTATTTTCCTTCAACCACTGCTCTCTGGCCTTGCTGCTCTTTGTGTGAGCCATGCATGTGTTTTCAAAATCTTCAGCCAAGGGTCTGTAGCTAGCAGAGTACTGCGATAGCTAAAGGGGAAAGAGGGGCACCTGGAGAACATGGTGCATGGCTGCTACACAGGCACACACTACAACCTATGCCTGAACACGGGGCTTCTAGTGTGTGTGCATGATGGGGGTAGGGGTGGGGTATACTGTACTCCTGCAACAAGAGCCAGATCTGAAATCAAATCAAGTCAAGCCCTCAACTTGACTAGTTTGTCTTAGGTCATGGAAAAAAAAAAATCACCTTATTTTCCAGCCTGTTTTTTTTCAAACCAAGGAAAATGTAGCACTACTTGTCTGATAGGAGTTGGGAGACTTCATGACAGGCCTCAGAGGCCCTAACAGTATACAGCATATAACAAACGTACAATTTCTTCACTCATCCACCCAATGAGGGGCAAGGCTGATTAATGGTGGGCAGTGGTCTTGGGTCAGCAGCTCTTGGGGAGCCAACCTCACAGACCTGTGCCATCATCCAGTGACCTCAGGCCCCCAACTATCAGCTGGGTTCCTGATTCTCCAGCTCACCATTCCAGTGCCAGGTAAGCTCTGCATACAGCATTGACAAAGCTAAAGCAAGCTGCAGAAAAAGAAGTGCACTTGTGGTAGATCAGCACCAGAGACATTTAGTGTCCTGCACCATGACTGCCTTTGTAAACACAGCATACCCTAAGCTCATCATTAGGGTTTTTTTTAGGTGAAAAAATCTTTTACATTAAATTCAAGTTTTCCAGTACACTTGAAGTCTGATCCATGTGTTACCTCTCATCTTCTGTGGAACTGTCAACTTGTGTGAACTGCAGCTCAGATTTCCAAATTAAGAACTGACCCCAACAATGTACTAACTTGTTACACACATACATACACACACAGCTGCTATGACAAGCTGGATCACCCTCCCTGAAACAAGGTACAGCAGATGTGAGTACAGAAATGGCTCAGTTGTAAACAATTAAAATATACATATGTACATACTCAAAAGTGTTCCCAACTATTGAAATAGAAGCTAGGGAAGAGGAAATAAGGTATTGCATCATGCCAGGTTTAAATGCAGAGTTCCAGCAGGCTTTATGGAATGTTTCACAAGTAATATGAACATGGAGAAAAACTTGACACTTGCTTGGGTTTTAATAAATATTTATTAGACCGAAAATAAACTGTCTAAAGTTATCTTTAACATTTAAAAATCACTTACGAGAAACCACCAACTTGAAGAAACAAGATTTTTTAGCATAATGAACCTTTGTTTAAACATCTCTCTCAACTTCTATAGGAAAATGATGTCTAGAACAAACTAAACATAGCTTGCTTTTTAGGAGATTCCAGTTTTTTAAAATATCATGAACAATCTGCCAGAACTTAATTTCAGCATAGGGCAATTTTACCTTGAGGCCATGTGCACCTGCAACCTGCTGATCAACCTGTTAAAAGCAAAACAGAAAAAGATTTTTTAAAACTTAGACTACTGATGCCACAATTCCTGAGACTGGGCAGTTAGAACAAACAATAAAATCTGTTCTCCCCTTAGCTTTACCTGTAGCACTGCATAACTCCTGAGTAAGTTATTACATACGCTTTGGCTTTCCCACCTTAACACAGGGCAAAGAGAGTATGTAGAATGTGGGTAAAAACTAGCAAGGGTTTAGTAATAAAAATACTAATTTACAGCCCCCCTCTCAGACAGACTTGGAAAATTCTTTTTTTTTTTTTTTTGTGGGACCAGGGTTCAAACTCACAATCTTGCACTTGCCAGGCTGGAACTTGTGCCACAGAGCTATCTCCCTAGCCCCCTAGACTTGGAAAATTCAATAGCAACTTACATCAAATGACATTGGTTTCTGACAAAATTAAGCTGATTTTGATTTTTAAAAGTACATGTGTAGTAATAACTGGCTTCCTACTGGTTCAAATGATGTAGTATCACTTATACACAGCTGATAAGAAAATATTTCTAAAGCATGTACTAGGTCATCAGTGTGGAGCAGAACTGCAGGCGTGGCAGGACCACCTCAAAACTCCTCATCTTCAGCTCACATGAGAGGTTAATACAGCACAATTCACCATGGCATGGCATCCTGTGACCATGCTGAATTTTGGCCACCAGAAAACTTTCCAATGAAGTTTGGCCACCAAAAAACTTTCTTGGCTCTAGGAAGCTGCACTGCAGGAAAATCCTCTCCTGGACTTAGCAAATCACTTGTCCAATTTCTCGTCACCTTCGTACCTATTAGCAGAATAAGATTCTTGTGTTCACACCTTTCTTTACCTTTCTTCTCTATACACTTACAGTTCTTATTCTTTATAGTAAGACCATGGAAAGTATCTAAGTGTTGTTGGTAGATAAGTAGGTCTTGGATTTCTTTTGCAAACAAGACCTGTTCTATCTACCTTTTCATTTAGGAGGCTAAGTGCAGAGTCAGCTTGACTTCAAGGACTCTGTTTTCTTAGTCTCCAAAAGAACAAAACCTGGTCCAGCTTTAAAGCACTGTTCTTTAACATGTCATAATGTTAAAAGAAAGACAATTTGAAACTGCAAGCTTAGGAGAACTGAAGCGTCCATATGTGCCTCTTTTATTGCATCCAATGGTTAATTAAACTAAATGCAAGATGACAGTTCATTTGGAAAAAAGATCCTGGTCAGGCATCTTTCCTGTCACCAGCAAGTATCCCAGCAGGAGTGACTCGACCTGGGCTCCACTGTACTAAAGACAGTCACGGTTCTGGGAGAAGTGCCCTGTATGGGTGCCAGTGTCAAGACCATGTCCCAGTACTTCCGTGCTTGTTTTCTGCATTACCAATCCCAGAAAAAAATTAGATCCAACTCCCTGATGCATTGTTTCTTCTTCATGTTCCCACACTCTGACAGAATCAGGGTTTTCTGCTCTATTTTCATTTATCACTCCTGGCTGAATTAAACTATCACTTATTTGAACTGTAAAAAATTAAAAACCTTGTAGCAGATTCAAATAAAATGCAATGTTTTTGTAGTGTGAACTTAGATCCCAATGTTCCTTTCTCTCCCATTATCATTCTTAAGCCTTACAGTGTGTCTTAGAAAGGGTTTAAAAGGTGTCCTTCAATTCAAACAAACTAAACTGGAGACAGAAATAGAATCCACTCACTGGGAGAGTGGCCATCAAACCTGAGGTTTCCTAGTGCTTTAATAAAGCAGAAACATAGTTTTGAGAGAGAATTTACTGGGCATATACATTACTCCTTGGGAAACTGGCTTATTATTCTGCCACTGAGAAAGATTCCTACACTCCTGCTTCCTTCCACATACGAACATCTATCAAAGTGTATGGGGGTAAAGGTTGCCAGTAACACAGATGGGAAAAAAAGTATACAGAATAAGAGACCCTGGAAAAATGTATAAACTACCTATTACTGTCCTTTGTACCATCTACAACCTATTAAACAGCCCCTAGTCAAACTCCCTTTAGTTGACAACCTAATGTCCAGATGGCTCAAAACACACCTCCAAGAAGAACTGCCTAATTCCTCCTCTCTGAGGAGCACCACATGCTCACCTATTTTAGAATCCTTAAGTAGCTACCTTGTAACCACTGACTTGTGTCTGGCCCATTTGACTGTAAGCAAATCAAAAGCAGGGACTGTGCCTTCATAATCTCTGAGTAACTGAAATAGGAGCAACTGCTTTCTGCTTCGAGGGACGCATGTACCTGAAAAGACAAACAAGATATACAATTAGCTTCCAAATCGAAGGAAAAACCTCTTCACTGCAAGTAAAGCAGTGACATTTCTGTACACTTGTGGGGATGAAGGCAAAGATTAAAAGCATGGACCAGGGCTTTTCAGCCTTCCTCTGTCCCAGTGTGCCCAAATGATCTGTCATAGCCTCATCACTAATAACACATGGTGGTGACTTCTAATCTGGGAAGAACAGAAAGGGGTGTTGAACTTGGGAACACCAAAGATCTTGTGGCTTAGAACGTCCTTCTGATAACTAAAAAAAAAGTGACACATTTAATATTTATTGTAGTTCTGATTATTTCTAAGATGGCCAACATGTATTTTAAATGTTCTAAACCATGCATCTGCTTCAAGGGTGAACACATACATCATTTAGTAATCCCCGAGTCTTCCTGGATAGAGATGTGTAACAAGTAATCAAAGTTCGCCTTCACATTTTGTTATTACACACATACTGCTGAACAGGAAATAACACAAGCAACACTCTCCACCTGCATTGTCAAAAAGGCAGACGACTGACACAGTTCTAATCCTTTACATACACTGACTTTGCCTTTGATGGATTCGTCCTGTATCTAAAAGTACATAATCAGCCGGGCGTGGTGGCGCACGTCTGTAATCCCAGCACTTGGGAGGCTGAGGCAGGAGAATCGGTGTGAGTTGGAGACCAGCCTGTGCTATAAAAGTGATTTGAAGGCTAGCTTGCACTGCATAGCGAGACCCTGTTTCAAAAAGAAAAATAAAATAAAAATAAAAAAAAATAATAAAAGTACATAACCACCCCTTCACTTCTCACGGTTTCAATCCCTGTAGCCAAAAGACGAAATGTTTAGTAATCCAGAGTGCGGTACAGAGAAAAATATTTCGGGAGGGAAACAAAGACACTGCTCTTTATGTTTCAGCTGTCTTTGGTAAGTTGTTTCTCCACCTGTCTCCTCTCACTCTGCTTCAGCTTAACTTGAAGCCAGTAGGTGCCCAAATAGCTTAATTCCCCGCTACCAAATGAATTTGCAGGAAGAATCAAAAAACATAAAAACTGCTAACTCAAGGGCCAGTGGAGGCGCCTGCCTGTTATCGCAGCGCTGAGGAGGCTGAAAACAGCAGGATCACTAGGAGTTGGAGCTGCGTAGTGTGACCCTGTAGCAAATACATAAAAAACAAAACTACTAACTTTGAGCGTATCTAAAGGTAATGGAACAGACTGCTGCCTCAACTAGAAGTTACAGGCGCACGGTGCCTTAGTCTGTGCCGGCCCGTCCTCCCGGTCTACGTGAAAACCGGGTCTTCTTAAGCGTCTCTGTGTGTGGGTGCGTACTTCTCCCTTTCGCATCCTCACCATAGCTCTGTGAGCTACCAAGCTCATTTTTCAAGAGAGGTGGAGAAAGACAAGCACAGTGAACCACAAATGAGACTCAGGACCACGGCAGCGCTCACCCAGCAACAGGTCCTCAGATGCAGGGGCATGTCACCTCTACTATCGCTCTCTGCTGCATTCCCTAAAACCTGGCACACCAGCCCGACTCCCACGACGCCGCTGTCTCTAGCCACCCCCACTCCACGCCGCGGGTGACCAGAGACGTCCCTCAATACAGAAGACACACATTATCACTCACTCTTCACCTCAACTCCCCTTTCCTTCCGGTGGGAAGAGTCCCCTTCCGGTTTCCTGGACGTGGGGCGGAAGTCCCGCCCCGCGCGCAGTGCGTGGGCGTGGAAGGACTCAGCCTTAGGGGAGTGTGTGGGTGCGGTGGGGGCTTCAAAAGTAGCAGGGCGGTGCGAAAACCTCTCATTTTCGCGGGGTCCGTGCTATAGGGAGTGGAGAGACGGTTCGTCGAGTCGCAGCTCGCTGTGTGAGATTCGCATCTGCTCCCGAATTTCCTCCTGTCCTGCAGGCGTCGCCTGGGAACTGAGCCTCGCTCTCTGTTGTGCTC
>PVKN010012296.1:0-20891 GCA_004027915.1 Capromys pilorides
GGGGGAAAGAGGGAGAGGTTGGGTCAGGAATAACCAATGCTGTTAAAATTTATACTCTTATGTAAAATTTTAATGCCTCCTGTCCCCTCAGACTAGGAAAATAGTCATAGGGTACAACTTCCCTTGTCCCTAAATGGTTCAGATCCAGGAAGAAAATCAGGTACATGCAAATTCCAAAGTATATAAAAGGGAAGAACAAAGCAAACGAAGGACAGAAAGGCACCTTAATATTTGAAATATTTTATTTCTGTGAAGATAATCCAGGAGTACAGAGAGAATGGACTATTTCGTCTGGGCCGACCTATCTAAATTAAAGGGGTTAGAGAAGGATACTTCTACACAGGGACAACACAACTTGAGTAAACCACTTTTGTCTCAGAAGCTTCAGCCTCCATAACACACCCTTGAGTATTACTGGTGGGAAAAGAAAACCTGTTCCATGAATGAACTATTTTTTGACTTCAATTCCATTCAAACATGTTCTGAGTACCTACATGTACCAAGCACTGTGCTACGTGCTGGGAGATAAATGGGTGAACAAGATAGCCATGGCCCATGGCCGGTGAAAATTAAAGGTTAATGGGGAAAGGGGAGAAACAGTTTTAAACATTCCCTTCAACCTGATGCTTTGACCAACTATCCATAAATTCTACAGCAAGGAGATCTGGAAGGAGACCACCACTGTACTAGCTATCCCAATGGGGGTGGTACAAAGTTCATAGAATAAAAAAGCTAGAAAAACAGTTTGTAAAGACCAAACTGTTATACAAGGGGAAGATAATAGTTTCTGATGGGTCAAAAGGGACAACAAATGTTCAAATCCTGAAGCAAGAGATGACAAGCACCCAAACCACCACTCCTCAGTAAGTAGAAAGACAACCAGAACATTCAGGCCTATGAGAACAGAGAAACAGTCTCCAAGTCCCACTTTCCCTTCCTCAGCTGCAAGGCTGAAACTACTTTCTTCATTTGTAAATCACAGACAAGAATTCCTACACACCCCCCAAGTTTGGTCTAATGACTACATTTCAAGACAATTTAAAAGCTTCCAGCACAATGTCTGACAATCTTAAGTCTTCCATGGTAGTTGTTTTGCTTCAGAATGCAAAGATGAACACGCCCATTTTAGGGAGAAGGAAATAAGTTATGCTAGTTAAGAAAGGTTTGGTGAAGCTACTGCTGTGTTTAATATTCACAATCATACCTGACCGTTAATCATTCTGACCACCGACACAAAGTAATGGATCAGAACCTAAGTCATGTTAAAATTGAAAAACAGCATGCTACTTACTTCTATATGTTCTTTACAGTATTCCAACCCAATGTCACTAAGTATTTTTTTCACAGTTTTCCGGGCTTTTCTTAAACTGCCAAGATTGTTGACAGGAAGTTGGAACATAGTTTCTATTGGAAAAAAAAATTTAAGTCAAAGTCAAAACACGTACAACTTGTAATATTACTAATTCCACTGATGAAAGGATCCCAAACCCTGGCTCAACTTGACAAAAAGATACACAGATATCCTTGGCTAGTATATTCTGAATACTAAAAATAGCCTCTCTGACTTCCTTTTTTAATAGGGCAGTTTATATTATAGATTGACTTGAGTGTAAGAGTCTAATCTGGCACAGTTCTGATTAGGCTTTAAAAATTCATTTAAGTGATGAACTTCAAGTTGAGAATTAGGGAAATAATACCAACCAATTATTTTTAAATCAAGTGTGAACGCATTTCTCCTTGTGATGTTAAACCTCTGAGAATAGAAAAATGCTCACTATTTCAGCATCGTTACCACATACTTTTGAGTGCCAGGAAGAGGTTTTTGTTAGCTGCAAAATGTCCTGCTCATTATAGTATTCTGTATACTCCCCAAATCAAAGATGTAAATGGTTGTGTGACTTGTTCCTCAGCCAGCAACACGCCTAGATGGAAGCGCTCATGAACAGCCACAGAAAGAATGCCAAGGTAGGGGAAGGCTGGGCCCTGTACAACACAGTAAATGCTGTTACGGACTTTACATCTTTTGAAAAACAAAAATCCCACATGTAAGAAGCTGAAAAACTTTTTTTACTGTAGTAGGTTAAATAAAAAAAATTCAGACCCACTTTCTCAAGTTCCTCAAAAAAACCAAAATTTTGCATCTAGTAAGAAAAACAGGGGCCAAGGATATATAATTCAGTGTCACAGAACCTGTCTGACAAGCACAAGGTCTTGAGTTTGATTCCCAGTACAGAGAGAGAGGGAGAGAGAGAGAGAGAGAGAGAGAGAGAGAGAGAGAGGGGAGAGAGGGGAGAGAGGAGAGAGAGGAGAGGAGAGAGTGTATTTTGTAGTTCTGGATGGCTTCAAACTTGGCCACCCGCCTGCCTCACCATCCTGAGTACTGGGACTATAGGCATGTGCTCCTATGTCATCAATTTAATAATCCAAATTCAAAACGATTTTGCAGAATAAAGTACTTCTAAGATAAAAACCAGCAAAAACAAATGCCAAAGCACTGGCAATTCAAACTAAACATATGCAAATCTGGCCTAATTAATAAAGGCTACTACTGTATAATATCAGTATTTATAATATGCCAGTCACGAGTGAACTAATTCCAAATGTAACAAAATATCATGTCGCTTCACTGATCACTTTAATAAAGAAAATCAAAGTTAATGGTAAGAAATGGAAAAGAAAAAGAAAAAGAGAAAAAAAAAAAAAAAAAAAAAAAAAAAAAAAAAAAAAAAAAAAAAAAAGAAGAGAAAGAAAAAGTGAAAACTACTTAAATAATTTCCAGAAATTCTGAACCCGGGTATGCCACCAGATGTTATCAGTCCTAACATACTCTCTATGAAGTACCATAGCTTAAGTGGGCCCAAAAGAGAAGAGCATTCAATGAAAACCATTTCTCAGCCTCCTCCTGCCAGACAGCGCTCTTGCAAGCAATAAGCAGTGGCTACAGTAACGCTTCTCTCTGCTATGCCACTGTATGAATGCTACAAGCAAAGGGGCCCTTCCCATCACCTTCCAGCCCTATAGCTCTGCTTCCTGCAAAGGCCTGTCAGTAGTGTTTCTCTAGCATACTAATTGAGCTTTTCTATTCTTATCACAAGCCACACAATTCCTTGAAATAAAGGATTCACCATACTCTACCAGGCATTAAAGAATTATGGATGATCTGAAAATGAATTCAGCCCACTACTGTGTACTACTTGCTGTTCAGAAGTGAAAGTTCAAACAAATCAACAGCTGGCTTCAGGATTCATTAATGTTACTCATTTGATTCTTATTTTAAAACTTCTATAAGCTAAACATGGTGGCACATGCCTGTAGTCCGAGCACTCTGGAAATTAAGGTAGGAGGATCACAGGGAGCTTAGGGCCAGTCTTAACAGCCTAGTAACACCCTGCTTCAATCAAAAGCAAAAACAAAACACCCAAAACGAACCCCCCCGCCCCAAAACTACCTTACTCCAAGCCTCAGAATCTTTTGTTTTAAAAACTGAGACACAAGGGGCCGGCAAGATGGTTCAGGGGTCTGAAGCGCCTGCTTAGGAAAGCTCAGGCAACTGCAGGGACTGCGGTTCGATCCCCGGCACCACATGCTGTGCCAGCCACAAAATAAAGAAACAAACAAACAAAAACAAGTAAACAAATAAATAAATAAATAAAATTAAAAAAAACAAAAACAAAAACAAAAACTGAGACACAAGATCCATACTTAAGTCATAAGAGGAGAGGCGACTGCAGAATAAACAAATAGCCTGTGCCTGAGATCAAGTATTGTTTCCTCATTTCTTTCAAGAGCTGAAAACAAGATGTTTACAATCATTTTTAGGCAGATGACTTACAACAATGCTAACGCCTTCCCATCTACCTGTTAGTAAGTTAATCTTATTCGCTTTGAGGTTACCAGGATAGCCATTTTTACCACATTGGCATCAATATCTTTAATGTCCTAACACCAAAGACAGCTCTTTTCAGCAAAATCTTAAACCTTTCAGCTCATGGCATAAAATGAGAAACATGCACTTTAACAGACGTGCACCCATTTTTTTTTTTTTTAATCTGTTCAATGACAATTTTTGGAGTATCTCTACCATGCCAGTCACTGCTGAGAACCAAGGACTAAGATGCCATTCTTGCCCTTTATTAAACGATGCTTTCCTTCCGGAAGATGGGGCATAGAACACACAGGCAGAGTGTAGAAGTTCACATGCTTGTGTCTGCCTATCTAGCCTCCTCTTGAAACCATTTCCACTTGCCACAACTCCTGTGCTGTCAGGTATCTCCTCCACCAGAACAGCACACATTCCTCAGGGTACCAATAAAAGTATTTCATTTTTGTAGGCACAGAGTTGGACATGTGCCTCAAACAAGGCTGATGACAGATAACAGTGTATTTTACGCAAAATTATATTTGTGAAATGTACCTAGAAGGAAGAACAATGTCAAAAGTTAGAATTACTTTGTAACAGAATTTGGGAAAGCTCAACTGTTTATTCAGTTAATATTTATAAATGTCTTACAACAAAGCAACTTTTTTGTAAGCATATACCAGTTGATGAATGAGGCTTTTTGAAACAGAGTCTTGCTATCTAATTCAGGCTGGTCTTGAAATCATTTTATAGCCTAGGCTGGTTTTGAACTCTCAACAATTCTCCTGCATCAGCCTCCTAAATGCTGGGATTACAGGTATGCGCCACCATGCCTGGCCTAGGCTTCATTTTTTAGTATGCTTTAAATTTACTAGGCAGGGGTACTAGGAATTGAACTCAGGGCCTCATTCTTGCCAGGCAGGTGCTATACCACTGAGGTATATCCCTGGATCTCTACTTTTCTATTAGTCTTTGCAAATTATACCCACACCTATAGATAAGGCCCAAACATTGATTTTTATTCATATAGGCCAAACTCTTACTTATGTCTTCTCTGAAAGCAACAGACGAATGGCTCAAGTGAAAAATCTGAGATTTGCCTAGGCTCTAACAGATTAATTAAAACCATGTGAGTAAATGTCTGATCTGCTTTCCTTTCTAAATACCAAAACCAAAAATGTTTCTTTCCTACAAGTACCAAGAGGATAGAGACAGTTTGGCTCAGAAGGAAATAATCCATCTGTAGGCTCAATCTGTAGAGGAAAAGGATCATGATGCAACATCAGTACCTATAAGCAAAGAGACCATTAACTGACAAACTTAATTATGACTTATGAAATAACCTCTCTGCTAAATGCCCTGGATCTAGTTAAGAGGCTGTACCCTGTTTCATCATGGTCAGAAAGGTGAAAGAAACCCCAGCATCTGACACTAGTGCCAGGTTAGAACCTCAAAGCAGAACTTCTACGGACTGCACATACCAAAGTTAAGGTGGCTTATCTGTGGTAGTCTTTCTGAAAGCTACCATGTCAGGATGGTACTATTTAGGCCTATTTTTAGAAGCATAAAAATTATTTGTTCCTCTGACATCAGAAAGTAAAAAAGACAAACCAAACACCCCAAACCAACCCAACGCCCCAAAAATACCCAACTAAGAAATCTTTGGCTGGGCACAGAAGTATCAAGCCAGGAAGAAAAGAAAGCCTCCAAATCAATTTTTTCCAGCTTAAATTTTAATCTACTTCAAAGGCTCAGAGTACAGCACTTTTTTTTTTTTTTTTTTTTTTTAAAAGTACACTTATCTTCTCATTTATCTAAACTTCTAAACAGACGTATGATGTTATGGACTGACAATGTGGCTCAGGGTAGGTAGAGACCACTAGCATGTGTGAGGTTGAGTCTGATCCCCAACACCACACAATTACACAAAGTATATGGTGCTAATTTTTAACATGCCAGTAAATATAATAGCATGTCTAATTTTCCATCAGTGGCAGGTTTAACTGTCATTTTTTTTTTTTTTTTTTTTTTTGTCTTTTTTGAGACAGGGTCTCACTATGCAGTTCAGGCTGGCCTTCAACTTACTTTTGTACCCCAGGCTGATCTCAAACTCACACCGATTCTTCTGCCTCAGTCTCCCAAGTGCTGGGATTACATGCGTGTGCCACCACACCTGGCTCTGTTAATCGTGTTTGGGAACCAAAATCTACATGTCGATCACAGTGACAACTCATGTATCTGTTATGCAGAGGAATGCAAATCTGTAATTTTCACACAAAAATTTCCGACAAGGTGGAGTCCTATACAAGGATGGTTACTTTTTTCTTGTAACACATAAACATAAGCTAGGTAGTCAAGACCTGTGGTTTTAAAACTATTTTTAGCAGCAAAATATTTTGTTCCAAAGGCATTGTAAGTGAAATTTAAGAAAGAAAAAGTACAGATGGTTAACACTAAAAAGGCAAATGATGAAAAGTTCTCTGTTCCCATGTATCTTTTCTTTTCTTTTTTTTGATACAGGGTCTTGCTACATAGTTGAGACATAATGATCCTCCTGTCTCAGCCTTCCCAGCACTGGGATTACAGGCGTGTGCCACGAAACCTGGTTTCAGGGCTTGAGCAAAAATGGTCTGTGGTATTGGGGACCAAACTGGATAATGTGCTTGCCAGGGAAGCTCTTAGATTGCTGAGCTATCTCCCCAACCCTCATATATCTTCTTGAATGGGTCACTAGTCAAAACTAAATCTAAGTTGCACATTTATGCCAAACTGGCAGTCTATGGAAATGTAGAATCTGGGCTTATTAAGCAATTAATCAAAGAAAGACGAGTGATGGCTACAGTAGAAAGAACTCAATAGTTTTAAAAAAAGAATACAGCCGGTGAGTGATGGTAAATCACAGGGTACAATCGATGATGTAGAGAAACGGCAGTTGTATTTTCTAACTTCATACAAAATAAGAAAGATAAGTCAAATGCAGTGGCACAGTAATCCCAACATGTGGGAGGCTGAGCCAGGAGGACTGGCCCAAGTTAGAAGCCAGCCTGGGCTGCACAGTGAGTTTAAGGCCAGCCACAGTTACATAGCAAGACGCTGCCCTAAACTAAAAAAAACCCCCACAAATCCAACAAAAGAAAATAATGAAGACATTCAAGTTATTGCAATAATTTTCATGACATCAACACAGATGACTATGTAAGAAATTCAGACCCTTGATACTTAAAATACTCTAATTGATGCTATTATTTATATGCCACACCAAAGTTAAAAAAATGGGGAGGGGTGTAAAACCTTTATTGAAAACTATATTAATTTACACAAAAATCACATATTTATTCCTCAAAGGAAGAACCTTGAGTCAGATTTTTGAAGGTTCAACCGATGAGCTAAGTAAAAGTGTTAAGCTGTGGTGGCAATTTTCTAAGAAGTCATTTTAATAGGAGTCTCAGGAGCAGAATCAGCACAGCAGAAACTATGTAACACTGCCCATGATGGTATCTTTTTTTGTTTTCTTGAAAACATCTTGTGAGATGTTAAGAGAAAAACTAGACAGAAAACATCATTCCTATGTTTATGTAGTCTCTTCCTTTCTCACTGTTCTGTGGCAACACATTTAATCCTTGTCTACACTGATGGTTGAGTAACAGCATGGTCATAATAAAACCTTTCGTAACTCATTAGCCCCATTCTTTCCTAAGACTATTCCAGTCTATCCCTAGACTATTCTAGGATCTGCTTCTGAAGGAGTAAACAGATAGCTTATTTGTTTCGATGCTCTAAATTGGACATAATTAAACTAGCTGTAAAAAGGTTAATGTGTATTTGCAAGTGAACCTTATAAAGCCCATGAAGAACCATACTGACAGCTTACATTCACTTTAGAAGCAACCATGCAATCACTCTTCTCTTAAACATACAACACTGAGCCAAAGTACCTATCTTTAACTTTCCTAGAAACTCTGAAAAAAGACCTTTGAGATTCCAGAAGTGCTTCACAGAAAGCAGCTCTAATGCCACTGCTTCTCCCATTTCAGTGGGCCTTTTTTTTTTTTTTTTGGTGGGACCAGGGTTCAAACTGATGATGACCTTGCACTTGCCACGCAGGCACTTGTGCCATGGAGCTATCTTCCCAGCCCCTGCTTCTTCCATTTCAAACACCACAGAATGGGTAATTCTTTGGCTCTGCAGGGAGCAGAATATTATTCTAGGTTAGCAGACAGAATATTGCAGTAAGACAGAAGAAAGTGTTAAGATTCCTGGAAAATTAAGTATAACCGAGGGCATAAAACAGGGTTTTCAGAGCTTTCAATGACACAAACAGCCCACCTTGCCATTTGTGCCACAAGTTCACCACCACTGACCTACAGAGTAAGGGAAGCACAAAATCTCCCTGTATAGCTCAACCCACATTAGACAAATGGCTCTGGCCACAATTTGGGGGATATTTTTGGTATTGCTGGGGATGTAAACTAGAGCCCTTGTGCATTTGAGGGAAGAGCACACTCCTGACAATATCCCCTGCCCATTTACTTTTACAATGTTTTATGGTCTATCCACGGCTCAGTTTAACTACAGATATCTAATTTTTAATCAGAGTTGTACAATTTCAAATTCTTAAGATACTTCCTCTTTTCTCCTAAGTTTCCCCTTTCAGCTACGCATGTTCTTTTCACCATTCTTTCCATGATATTACAGGCCATTCATTCTCCAATGAAAGAGGTCTAGCCTGTCTGGTGGCCTATATTTATTGTTATTTTGGATGTGACAGATGCAGGAGACAGAACTATGCTAATTCTGCATACTGCTTAATGAATGCTCCTGAAATGTATATGGGGGCAGTCATTTGACATATGACTACAAAAAAAATGAGATCTTATGCCTCCCTTTTAATTACTTGGCTGGCACAGCTGGTGAAAAAAACACTTTTTTTGATGTGTGGTGCTAGTGATGAACCCAGGGCCCAATGCCCAAGCACTCTAACACCAGCTCCACCTCTATCTGGGTAACTGTTTTGAATCTAGCAGTCCTCACCAGTGTTCTGAGTTACAGTGGCACCTAAGCATTCTATCTATAAAATGAGAAACAGATGTCCAATAAAAACCTTTGAGGGAGGCAAAAGATTTGAGACTTGACTTCTACATTACAATACAATGCATCCTTGACTCATGAACTCAATTCATTCGCAAAGGCTGGTGGTAACTCAAGTTGGTTTTAAGTCAAGACTTTCTCCCACAAGAAATGATGGAAATAACCACATGTACTCCAAACTTCCCAAAGCACCCCTTAACTAACCTTTTCTTAATAAAAAAGGATGTGCAATTTACCTACCAGAAACATCATAATTTTCCTAGTATATTCACTAATATAAAATGTGCCTAGTTTACCAGAAACAATTTCATACTGTTCTCACCGTTCAAGCTGACACCTTCAGCTTATGAGAGGACAAAAATGGAAGGTGGCCACTGTATTGTTTGAAAGGAGAGTTTCCTTGCATAGGAACATCAGGAACCTGGCTCTCTGGTGACCTTTCCCTCCTTTGCAAGTCTGTAGCCTATGAGGACTTTCTTCTGGCTCACTCAGCACTAAAAAACTGGGTTAAAGTTGTCCATTTCTATCTTTTCTTTAGCACTATTCTGTAGTTAAGACATGACATTATCACTAAGTGACTACAGGGACTGCTTTATCTGTCTGGATTTTCTCTACAAATATTTTTAGTAGCTCTGTCCATTTTTCTTAGGACTTCTTTTGTTTCCAAAAAACTTTGCTGCACTGACTGTTGACATTGCCTCTTCTCTTTAGAACACTCCTCAGCTGCCACTCTGTGGCTCAGCCCGAACTTGAAGTTCCTCTGTAGACAATTCCTCTGAATGTTCCACTAGTTCAATATTACTACTGTCTACCTACATGCCCTATGGGCTCTGCTGAAATGTCATCAATCACAAGGTCCACGGAAGGCTCAGACTCCTCCACACAGCCTTCAAATTTCTCTGTATAATTTTAGGCCACACTTTTTTCTAGCCAGATCTCAAGTGTCCTTAGACACTGGCCTGGGATTTTTCATTAACTCCACACAGGAAAGATGTAGTAATGTACCCTCTAGAACTCTTTAAGGGTTAAATCTGTATATGAGACCATCTGTAAGCACCTCAGGAATAGCTCCTTGGTATACAGCTTCGTGAAATTAGCTATAACCTAGTGGTCCATAGGCTGCAGTAGAGCAGTTGTATTAGGTGGGAGAACTCAACTGAGAGCCATAGGAATTCCTCCAAATTTTGTAGGTGAAGGCTGGGGATATAGTTCTAGCAGCACAATGTCCTGAGTTTGATTCCTGGTACCACCAAAAATCAATCAATCAATCAATCAATCAATCAATCATCTCATGGATGAACAGGAGCATTGTCCATGAAAAGAACACTGAGTGGTAAACCTTTGTCTTTCTCTCCCTCCCCTAACCTTCCTGTTCCACTCAAGAAAAAGTACTCTTTTTACCAGGCTTTTGTGTTAGATCTCCACATGACCCTTTGCCTCTTTTTTATGACATGTTTTCTGAGTAATCCAGGAGTTTCAGAGTAATAAACTAACAGAGGCTTCACCTTGAGGTAAAGGTACTCACAGTGGCACATAGCAATAAGGTTAGCCTCTCCATCACAGGCTTGTGGCTTGCTATTTCTTCTCTTCTTGGGTAATGCATGTTCTCCTGGGCATTTTCCTCCACAAAGGCCAGTTTCTTTACCGCTGAATACTTGATGAAAGTCAAAGCCATTTCTCTGTATCATTGTTTTAAAGTGGGGCATGTAATTTTCAGAAGCCCTTTTATCAGCTTTGCCACGCTTACTTACACTATGAACCCCAGTTCTTAGCATGAAACGTGTTACCATTACCACTTGTTGACTTGCTAACTCTATGAGATCTGCATTTATATAGCTTTTTCATAAATTATAGATTCAGGCTATAATAGGCTATCTGCCTTTTATTTATCCATGCTAATAGTCTCTGTGCCTCATCTGTTGATGATGACTTACCAATTTGCTATCCCCTTTAGCAACACTAGACCCCTTACAAAAAAATTTTTTTTTTAAATTTTATTTATTTATTATTTGTTTGCTTGTTGTGTTTGTTTGTTTCTTTATTCATTTTGTGGCTGGCTCAGCCTGCCCTGGTGGTGGCGCTGGCGCAGCATGTGGTGCCGGGGATCGAACTGCAGTCCCCGCAGTTGCCCGAGCCCTCCTAAGCAGGCGCTTTAGACCACTGAACCATCTCACCTGCCCCCCCTTACAAAATTTTTTTCACTATACTGTGGATTTCTACATCCTGTACATAGTAGAAAAATCAGGTCACAAAAATGTCTCTCATTTTTCTATTATGTCCTTTTCAATTGTGCTTGCTTTGTTTACCTTCCCTTCCTTAGCTTTTTTTGGGCCATTCTGCTAAGTGATTGTAGCAATTATGTAAAACACTGTCTTATGCTGGCCCTGACCCCGCTCCCACCCCTACTCCAAGCACACAGAGATGGCAACTGCCTGCAATCCCAGCTCTTGGGAGGCTATAAACAGGCGGATCACTAGGCGTCCAATTAGTAATGAGACTCTGAACAACCTTTCCTAAACTATAAAAAACCCCAAAACGACAACAAAACTGACCAAAATCACACACACACACACACACACACACACACACACACACACACAGACTCAGACTAATGTATATGTGTGCTTCAGTATGCTTTTCTGGTATTGTGAATCCTTGCTTATAAACATACAAGTGGCCAACATTAAGGTCATAAAGACTTTTAAGTTACACCAAAAATTCCATTTGTAACTTGAGGGTCTACTGCATATACGGTATAAAAAAGCAACAGTTTGAATCACTTAAAGAAACCAAAGGCTGCCTACTTTAAATGATTGCCTGTGAAAGTTGGGTCTTAAGAGGATACTTCAAAACCTGGATGCAGTGCTCCACCCATGCAAGATGAGGCTCTCAGTGTGCACATTCATTACAAAGAAACAGCAGCACGTTACACATATACCTCAAAGTACAAAAATTAAATACCCAAGAGATTTAGGAAAACATGACCTGAAACTATTTCTTTTTTTGTCTTTTTGAGACAGGGTCTCGCTATGCAGTTCAGGCTGGTCTTGAGAGCTTACTTTTGTAGCCCACGCTGGTCTCGAATTCATACTGATTCTCCTCTCTCAGTCTCCCAAGTGCTGGGATTACAGGCATACGCCACCATGCCCGGATACCTGAAACTATTTCTTTACACCAGCAGTAAAGTATTTGTATTATAATCACATAACTTTTCTGATTAATTTTCCTGGTCTTAACTGACAGACTCAACAGAACTCTTGAACTCAGAGTTGAAATGGCCTTAAAAAGAATTAAGTTTAGCCATCCCAGGACAAGTGGTTGAAATAGTAAGAATCTGTACAAATCTAAGGTCAGTAGAGTGATCCCATCACATCCAGAAAAGTATGGAAAACAAGAACTCAGCTCTAGAGACACCTGCCTTAGAGTGCTCTTGCCATCACCGCAGATGCCAACAGCCACTGCACATCTCACATCTGAAGGCTGGTGCATCACAAGTGTACAATCTTACAAAATGAAAATTGTAACATACGTATGCTTAAAAAACATATGCTGTCTCCATCATTTCCTCACTGATAACATTTTTTTTTTTTGGGGGGGGGGTACTAGGGTTTGAACTCAGGACCTTGTGCTTGCTAGGCAAGCGCTTATGCTACTGAGCTATCTCCCTGGACCCCTACTAACGGTCTGAGACTATTTATATGAGAACTACAACCTATACCTACAAAAAGGAGATTAAGACTGTTTAGGTATATGAGAATGGGTAGGGTGGGATGGAGACTATTAATTGCTACTAGTTTTTTTTTGGGGTGATGAAAATGTTCTAAAATTAACTGGTGGGGCTGGGGAAGTAGCTCAGTGGCATAAGTGCCTGCCTGGTAAGTACAAGGTCGTGAGTTCAAACCCTGGTCCCGTCAAAATAAACAAACTGGTAACAGCTGCATAATTCTGTGAATGCTCCTAAAAGTCACTGAATTGTACACTTTAAATGCATGACTTGTGCTACACAACTACAATGGTATCTCATTTATGAACCTAATTTGTTTTATAATTTGGGGGAAGACTGCTGGGTGTGTGTTAGGAAGTGGCTACCACCTGATGTAGAATTTGTGAATAGAAGTAAAATTCTTTGGAATGTCTTTGTTTGCAAACACAAGGGTTTATGAGCCACAACATGACTGTGTATCTCAAAGCTGCTATCAAAATTAGAAAAACAAATCATACATGAGGTGAAAAAAGTGTAGCTTATAAAATCTTACTCAAAGGGAAGGTAAAAACTGTTAACATGATGTATTTATCCTCACAGATTTATGACACATAGTTTTGTGGGTTTTTTTTGAAGTATGAATATGCAGAAAATTGTTAGGGCTTAATCAGTGTGGACTAATTTTCAAGAAATATGGCTGGTCTGAATTGAGATAGGATTTCAATATAAAATGTACTCCAGATTTCCACTACTTAGTGCGAAAGAACGAAATCTCATAAGTATCTTTGTAAAAATTTTGGTACATTGAGATATTTGGGATATATGTTGATAAAATCATTGTACTAATTTCACTTTTCTTACAATAGTGTCTATGTAATGCTTCAGAATTGTACACTTAAAAATGGCTAAAATGGTAAAGTTTTTAATGTTTACTGTATTGGAGTTTAAGTTTAATGTAGCTACTAGAAAAATTAAGGCCATCAGCCACAAGTATGGAAGAAAGGTTTTGCCTGTGATTTTACCTTTTAAAAGTTTTCCTCAGGTCACAAACTAAAAATAAATTTTTATCAGTACATATTTGCAGTGCACAATGATCACATTCCTTTTATCGAGCTGGTAAATGCATGTAATACATCTGAATTCTTCTTTCATTCACTTCTTTCTACTCCATTGTTTATTCTCCATTTGCAAAAGATCTCAGTTCCTATTATATTTTATTTTGCTTTTTATTTACATTTCAGGTTTCTCATATAAGGGAAACCGTTCAGTATTTAAGCTTATGTGCCGACACTACTTAACATTATGGTCTCAAGGTTTATTTATTTTCCTACAGATGACTAAAGTCTACCCTTATTTACAGTGGAACAGTACTGTGCTGTGTATAAATATCATTTTCTTCAGCCATTCACTGGCTGGATATATAGGCCACTTCCAAGATTTAGCTATTATGAATTGTGTCGCTATAAACATGGATACGCACATATCATCGAAATATGTGTAACTCTTTTGGAAAGATGCATAGAAAGGGAATATGTTAGAACTGAGTAGAGTGGAATTTCTAGCTTTAGTGTTTTTTTTTTTTTTTTGTATAGGGTCTCACTACACATCTCAGACTCATAGTGATCCTCCTGTTTCCTGCCTCCCAAGTGCTGGGAGTACAGGCGCGCACCACCATGCCCAGACTCCATTGCCAACTCAGTGTACTCAAGAGCAGGCTGGCACGGCTGGCCGGGGCCAGGAATCAAACCCTGGCTCCTGTGCTTCCCTAAGCAAGCACTTATTCCGCTGAGCTATACTGCTGGCCCTAGCTTTTTTTTTTTTTAAGGAATCTTCATACTGCTTCTCTATGGTAGTTGTATCAGTTTATAATCCCATCAACAATGGAAAAGGTATTCTCCTACCCATGGTCTCCCCAGCATTTGCTATTAAGTTGATTTCTTGAAGATACCCATTCCTTCTGAAGATGGAATTTAATTTCTCTGTTGGCCAGACATATTAAACGTTTTTTCATGTACTTATTCACCTATATTGCTGTTGCTGAGAGTATTCATTTGTTACCTATCTTGTTTTTTAAATTTATTTTTACTGATACAGGATCTCACTGTGCAGCTCAGACTCATAGCAATCTTCCTGTTTTTACTCTCCCCAGCGCTGGGATTATAGGCGTGTGCCACCACAACCATCTTGGGTGGCTGACTCAGTGTGTGTGTGTGTGGGTGGGTGGGTGGAGGGGGGCAACAGGCAGGGCCAGTGAGCACGTGGTACCAGGGAATGGTGGCCTAAGCTTGCCTAAGCAGGTGCTTCAGATCGCTGAGCTATCTTGCTGGCCCCGCAGGTGATTTTAGAGATTTAGAAAACATGACTTGAAACTATTACTTGATACCACCAGTATTTACATCTGTATATTACAATCACAACATAATCACTGTTCAGATTACTTTTCTCAGCCTTTAACTGACTCAACAGAATTCTTAAAATAGGGCCAGTGAGATGGTTCGGCGGTCTAATGTGCCTGCTTTGGAAAGCTTAGGCAACCACAGGGACCATGGTTTGATTCCTGGCACCACATGCTGCGCCAGCCCCACCTACGGTAGGCTGAGCTGGCCATTTATATATATATATAAAATCAATATATATAAAAATACATATAAAAATACATATAAATAAATAAATATACATATATATACATATATATATATAAAATACAAAACAGGTATTATTAAAAGGTCACCACTGATTTTTAATTTTTCTCCCCTGCTGTATCTCATTTATATCAATGGCTGGTGGCACAAAGCAGACAGTTCAAGATTGAATATGGCCTTCTTTAGGAAGGGAGTATAGATATAAGTGCTTACAGTAAAAGGGATAATGTGTTTAGCATGTAGAATGGCAGCTCTGTCAAGTTTCTGAGCAATAATAAATGACAAGGTTGGAAAGACCAGCTAAGGACAGGATGGAGGACCTTTTAATGTGAACAGAGTCCATTGCTATGGCTGCTATGCACATAAGGAAATGCTTCCCGGTGCTGATGTAGAGGTGGTTTGGTTTTGGGGTGGGAGGGCTGGGAATCCAACCTAAGCATGCTAGACAAGGACTCTACCACACAGCAATATTCCTGTGCTCTTACTTTCACTTTTAAGAGGATTAATCTGGTCATGTTTGGCAGATCTGATTTGGCCTCCAGTTTTTTTTTCTTTCTTTCGGAACCGGGGTTCGAACTCATGACCTTGCACTTACCAGGCAGGCACTCGTGCCACAGAGCTATCTCCCCAGCCCCTTGGCAGATCTGATTTGGGAATGTCTAGAAAAAGTAATGAAGTAGAGGAGTACTCAGTACACACTAGACCCAGTCAAGGGGCAGAATCACCTGAGGAAACTTAGCTACACTAAAGCAGGACCATCTGTGAAATTACCACTCACTGCATTAGGTATCTGGTAATAAGACACTGAGATCATAGCAAAATGAAGAAAAAAGAACTTTTTCAAGAGAAAGCTCATAGCTTCAATCAAAATTTGTGTTTTAAATAAAACTTTTTTCATAGACAAAATTTGCCTGACATGAACCACATGTAAAAATTTTTCTCACGTCAAACATTTTAAAGTAATAAAAGTTCTTTGTTAGAAAAGAAACATATTAGTGAGAATTTATAGCTGAACAGATCTATGCTCGCACTCTTGCTATGACCACTTACTAGCTTGTAACTCTAAAAATGTCGCTCAAACTCTACAAGTCTATGTCCTTAATACATACTGTTCAACTGTCAAAAAGACTACATGAAATGGTTCGCAATAGGGTATACCCTTAGACCACTGCTATTACTAAGAATCAAATGTGGTTGCCACCATATCTGTTCCTATATACGTTATGATGTGCATCTGCAATTAGATATACACACAAGTGTTTCTATATAATTCTTTAAATATATCTGTGTAAGGCACTCAAGTTAAGAACACATTCTTAACTTCACAAGTTCTGTTATTTGAAATGCTTATGCAATGAAACTTGCAACTACCTTAAATAAACCTAGGTGACTTATTGTCACGCAGAAACACAAAGATGTGATCTGGACTTTGCTTACAATTTTAAAACATGGATTACTTCTTTTTATTTAAAGTTTTATTTTTTTTGATTATGGCCAGCTCAGCCCACCCTGGGGGCAGCATGTGGTGCCGGGGATCGAACTGTGGTTCCTGTGGTTGCCTAAGCTTTCCTAAGCAGGTGCTTTAGACCACTGAACTATCTCACCAGCCCTACTTTTTTTAAAAATATATCTTCAGAACAAAATATTGCCTGAAACTGAAAATTTGTATATTGCTGTTTAACCTATTACTTTTCTGAATTTAGATTTCAGACAAGAATTCTAGCTATGACCACCAACATTTCTAGCACATTGTAACCTAATGTTTTCAGGCTGCCTTCCTGAGGACACAGAATGTGTACATAGATCAAGTGGATGATGATGCCTGAGGAATAAGATAAAAGCTAAACAGCCAACCAGAAGTATAACTCCTTCTCTTCATCAGTTAAAAGAATTTATGTAAAATACAGCTGGGCATGGTGGCACATGCCTGTAATTCCAGCACTCTGGGAGGCTGAGGCAGAAGGATTCTAAGTTCCAGACCAGCCTGGGTAACCTGTTGAGACTTAACTCAAAGTACAAATTAAAAAAAAAAAAAAAAAAGGAATGAAGATGTCCCTAAGTTTAAAGGCTCTGGGCTCAATCCCCAGCACTGTGTTGAAAAAAACAATTAAAAAAAAAAAAACTGTCTGAAAAAAAATTTTGTTTGAAAAGGAGATGCTTAAACAGAAAACCTTGAGAACAATTCATAACATGTATCTACATTTAGGATGTGTGAGATGCAGAGCAGTTCCAATTCACTTCATTTTAACAAGAACTACAGCAACATAGGGACACATCAAGTGGGTCTAACACCCTGCTTCCTACGTATGAACTTCAAGGGCTTAGAGCCACTTGCTCTCAGTATAGTGGTCAACCTGGCTTAAAGAAATGTAGAGGGCCAGCCAGACAGCTCAGCAGAACAAAACGCCTGCTTAAGCACTCGGAGGTGCCAGGATCCCCCATCCTGCAGTGCAGGCCCTGCTCCCAGGGTGCCCTGAGATAGTGCGATGGGTGCGGTGGTGCACCTATAATCCCAGCACTTGGGAGGCTGCAAACAGGAGAATCACTACAGGTCAGACTTGTGTAATGAGATCCCATACTAAACACATAAAAAAAAAATGTGGAAAAGAGAAATTATTCACAAGTAGTCATGAGAACAAGGCAGATATGACCGTTTACAATTACTACAGAAACACATCGAGTCTTTTTATCTAAGAGGCAAGACGAAAATTATACCACTATCCTAATAAATTTTTCACACTCGATACTCAGAAGTAATTTTCCTATGGTACTAGAAAAAAGTATTTTCCTCACCATTTCTTAATAACATTTATACTGCATTCTCAAATTCTTAAAAGTACATTCATTTCCTAGGATCAAGGCTTAACCAAACAGTTTCTGAAAAGCAATCCTGTAGCAGATTTTGCCACTTGATGGTTCAATCTTCCCATATTCCCCAGTGACATTTTGTATATTTTGTCGTTTTTGCTATTTTTAAGAATAAGTGATATTAGGGCTGGCCTGATAGCTCATCGGACTAAAGCAGCTGCTTAGACAGAGCGCAGCAGCTGGGGTTCAATCCCTGGCGTGCTATGCTGGTCTCATCCCCAGGGCGTGCTGAGACAGTGACAGAAACAGTGCGGTGCACCTGTAATCCCAGTGTTTGAGAGGCTGAAAACAAGAGAATCACTATGAGTCTGATTTACATAGTGAGACCCTGTATACAATACAGAAAAAAAAAAGTGATCTTGAACCAGGATTTTAAGCATTCTTTGTCTTAAGATGTTTAGCCTCTGCTTATCTCTTTCACCAGAACTGTTTATCAACTTAATTCTGTCTTACTTCCATTAGACGATATTTACTCAGCTATACTAGATTTCAAGAGACCATTTATAAAGTTCTCAAAGTCACTAGCACCCACTAGCACACAACAGCTATAAAGATTTGCAAGGGAAGCACCAATTTGCACAGGCTTTCTCGAGGGTCTTGTGACTGACGTTTCCCACTCTGGCCTCAACCTTGGTCCTCCTGCCTCAAGCCTCTGGAGTAGCTGAGATAACCAGTGTACATCACTGAACAAGCTTTCCAACACATCTTAAATGAAGCAAGCATATTCGGTTCAGAAAAAGAAAGCAAAAGCCAGCTATTATCTAAGCAAAAATAAGTACTCAGAACAGAGAAAGAATGAGTATCCTGAACCAAAACATTAGAAGAAGCAATAGGACCCTATTCTTACTGTTTCTTTTTAGACCCATATATAGGTAACATCAAAGCAGACATATGCTATTTCAACTAAATGCCACCTGCACAATTAAAACCCTTACTCTCCTGCTGGGGGCATACCAGCCTCTTTAACTATAAGGCCAATTTATGATCAGTGGGTATAAGCACAAAACATCACTATGAAATTATGAAGCATTCATCTGCATCTTCATTAGCCAAATAACTCTCAGGAGCACTATACAGGTCTACATTTCAAGCACAGATCAGGGATCCAGCCCAGAAATATTCTGTGGCTCACATCGCTGTATGTGGTGTAACTTGACTTGCCTATCCGGCAAACAAGGGCAGTACTGAGAGATTTGTGAATGCTTTATGTGCAAAGTATTTGGAAAACAAAGTATGATTTTATAATATCTACAGGCCAACAAGAGGATCTTTACATGGTTCACCTTTAGTAGTCATTAACCAAGGCACACAAGAAGCAACACATCAATAACCTCCACAGCTAAGTGACTAAGTTACATTCTCCTTACTGAGGGAAGTATGATTCCCTCAGATTTTGTATAATTTATTTTTAATGCTACAGGTGGATCGAAGGATGTACTAGTCTCTTCCATATTATGTCCACACTTTCACGTTGTATCTTAAATCTTGAATTGTGGTACCTGGTCAGAGTACTCTTCATAAACTCTACCCAGAGTCTTACATGGTGGCCTTTTATTGTCCAAACCTTTACTTCCAAAACACTGCTGAAATTGCTGACAGGTTCCAGGATTTCGCTAGTGGCTGTCTCTGAACTAAGGCAGTGATCAGTAATATTAAGGAAACTTGAAAGTACCTCTGAAAGAGCTAAAAGCAGAGGACAGTGAATTTACATGGAGATGACGGAACCCAGAGCTAAAATAGTAAGAATTTTGCATTGTCAATGGAAAAAAAAATCCTCAATCAAAACTATCATTTTACATAATCCACGTATTACCTTTAACTTTACATATCATCCCTTACACAATCAAGTTGATATATTCATATCCCAAATTGAGAAGCAGGACATCTTCAGTGAAGCAAAACATGGATTCTCAATTAAGCCAAGCCCTAAACTGTTAAGACAATAAAGGTAGGTCATGACAAAATACAAGTGTAACGAATGCTACAAGCCTGAGAAACTCACACAATCATCTTCCCCTTTCTAATTAACAGGGAAGACAAAAAACAAACAAAAAAGCCACAAGGTCCTAACAGCCACACAGGCTGGGCAAATCATGGAAGGCTTACCTTATAAATTATATCAATGAACAAGATGGAAAGTGTCAATGCGTAAACAAGAAACAGACTTTACATTTAAGCATTAACTTGGTTCGTTAATGTGGGGCTTTGGCTTACACTAGTTGCAAACATTGTTTCCAAAAAATATGAAAAGTATTAACAGTGCACTTCAGCAAAATGCAGCATTAGCTGCAGAGTAATACCACAAGTTCATAGAAAAATGAGGTGAGGAAAAACTGTGTCTATGTGATGCTAATAACATGTCAAGCAAGCTCCTTGAATCCAACTATATTTACACAGGGAAGCAAAGTTTCTGCTAAGGTGTATGCCTCTCAGGCAAATAAGTAAAAAGTAAATGCTTCTGAAATTACTTTACTTTGTCAGACACAAAAGACTTTATGAGACTCTTTAAAGTTCTTTGGAATAAAAGGTTGAACAAGCAGCTTAATGCACAACAGTCACCAGCACCTTAGCGAAAACCACAGTTTCTAATGTTAAAAAAGCAATTTTTAAGAGTTCTTCTACATTGTTTGAAAAACGTTTATTCCTAATATTTAAATATTCTAATTAAGAAACAAATCTAAGTTTGATTCTGTTTTTTCACCCATACTTAAATGTATTTTTCCCACACTGT
>PVKN010012297.1:0-20781 GCA_004027915.1 Capromys pilorides
GAGCATCTGAAGCCAATGCTGGAGGCTGGAGGCCTGGAACAGATTGTTTACTCACCCTCCTCAGAAGGAGTCTGCACCTTGATTTCAGTCTCAGCCTCCAGGGCCCTGAACCTCTGAAGTTCTCTTGGTTGGGGCCTCTGGTATGTGGCACTTTGTCGCTGTAGCTCTAGCATTCCAATCTGATTGGCCTTCTGTCCTCTAAGACCTAGGCAGGAGGACGCTGGGGCAGAGAGCCTACACCTGGGCTGGTCCTGTCTCCTGTGGGCTTCCCCAGTGGGATGAGAGGAACAAGTTCAACCAGGGCAAGCAGTGAAATTAGGAAAAATTGAAGGGATTTGTCCTTTATATAGTTGAGCTTTGGGGCCAGGGAGATAGCTCCGTGGCATGAGTGCCTGCCTGGCAAGTGCAAGGTCCTGAGTTTGATCCCTGGGGCGGCCCCAACTCTATAGTAGAAGCAGAATCCTTGTCTGTGTGTGAATGGCTAGGGCAAAATGTCATAAACAGGGTTGTTCTTGAGTTAACCTGACACAGAACAGAGAGTGTGGGTGGTTTTAAACAACTCTAGGAGGGCTTCACGTGTTCCTCTACGTCCCTTCAAGCCTTCTTCTCCACCTAAATTCACTTTTGGCTAAGGTTCTAGGAATAATATAGCACACCAAGTCAAATTTAAATTTCAGGTAAAAAAAAAAAAAAGATAAAATAAATTTTATATAACTATAAAAAAAAAATAAATTTCAGGTAAAACAAGATTTATTTTTTTGTGTGTTTGTTTGTTTGTTTTGGTAGAAGTAAAAAATATAGTATATTTTGTGGGGTGTACTTACAGAAAATATGTTGTTTACCTGAAACTCAGCTTAACTGGACCTCCTTTCCTGTGTGCACTCTATCTAGCAACCCTACTCCGGCCCCAAAGCCAGCCCCAGGCGGAGCTTAGGAGGGTGAAGGAGAGGCGGTCTAACAAGGATTCCATTTCCAGGACTGTGGGTTACATCGGCCCCTGCTCTGGTGACAGGCCCTGGCACTTGCCGGCACAGCCCAGAGCTCCTCCGCCTCCCCCCTCCCCGCCCCCCAGCGATGCGGTCGGGCCGCCCAGATCCCGGCTCGGCCGGCTCGCGCCCCCTGCTGGCCACAGCAGGAGAAGCGGCTCGCTAGCTCCAGAAGCTGCCTCCAGAATCCGGACCAGGGGACCGAGCCAGCGACCAGCACCCGCTCAGCTGCGGGGCGTGTGGCCCACTGCGCAGAACTATGCTGTCCGTGGTCACGCTCTTCTGGGTAGCCCTAGCCTTGACTGAAAAATAGGACAAAAGCACTGCCGCTTGCTTTGACAAAGGACAAACAGGCGACGAAGCTGCCCGAGCTCCCTTCCAGGTCCGCCAGGTTGGGCCAGACCCACTGGAGTCCAGCCCCTCTCCCGTCCTGCGGCTTCCTCCCCGTTCTGTTCACAGTAGGCGCCCTGTTTCCTACATCGTGTACCTCTAACTCCCTCTCGAGGTCTGCCTCTGAGACCCAGTCCACGGTGGGAGGTGCCTTTCAGAGTCTGCACGTCATTTTCCTGTCGTTCCCCATCTGTTTTTCTTAACAGTTTGTAGCTTGTTTAGTGTGAAGGCAAGTCCTTCGCCAATTCCGTGCATGGTAAGTGCTTTCTGCCACTCTGTGGCTTGCCTTTCATGTCTCTTTATTGTGTGTTTGAAAAACAGAAGGTCTTCATTTGAATATAATTCAATTTATCCATCTTTTTCCATCTTGGAAAGACCCTTTATACTCTGTTTAAGAAATCTTTTCCTACCCGGAGGTCATGCGTGTATGCTCCTCTAGTACATCCTAGTAGTTCTATGGTTTTGCCTTTCAAGTTCGGGTTTCTGAGACTTGAAATTAATTGATGTGCAAGACAGGAGACCGGGCACTGTACCAGTCTTTTGCCCAATGCAGATGCTGTTGCCCATCTGGGAAAGCGCCTCTTTCCTCCCGTGCTTCCGGTTGCGCAGCACCAGCTTGCTGCCCTGTCGCTGGTCTCTGTCTGCCCTCAGACGCCGCTGTTTCTGGAGTCCCCCTCTCCCCAATACCACGCCGCCTAATTCCCATTCTTTTTTCTTCCCAATTTTTATTCTGGTGAAACACATAACATTAAGCTTGCCATCTTAATCATTTAAAACTTAAGTGCACTCAGAGTTGGGCAGCCGCCGCTACCATCTACCTCGTCTTGTGAAACTGAAACCCCGCAGACGAGAGCTCTGCACCTGCCCCTCCTCCGAGCTCCAGAAAGCACCGCTCTGCTTTGTCCTTGTACTTCTGAGTGCTCCGGGTACCTCATACAAGTGAGGTTAGGGAGCGCTTGTCTTTGTGACTCGCTACTATCACTTAGCATGACGTTTAGCATAACATCTGCGGAGTTCATCAGTGGTTTAGGATACGTCCGGATCCTTTCCTTCTCTTTCCACGCACTACATTTTGCTTTATGCGTGCACTCATTCATTCATTCAGGGATCCGTGGGTTGCTTCCACAAGTTAGCTACTGTAGGTAATGCTGTTGGCATGGCATGGCATGGCATGGTATGGTATGGTATTTAGTTATTTACTTACTTAGTTACTTATTTGAGACAGGATCTTGTTATGCAGTTCAGGCTGGCCTTGAACACTCTGTGTAGCCCAAGGTGGCCCTGAGCCTGTGGTGATCCTCTTGCCTCAGTGTCTGAAGTGCTGGGATTAAAGGGGTGCTCTACCATGCTTGCCTGTAAATCATGCTGTACGGAATGTGCATGGATATAATTCTGGGCGACCCCAGTTCTAGTGGTTATATGTCCACAAGTAAAACCCTGGATTGGGTGATAATTCTGTTTAACTTTCTTAAGCAACTGCCAGCTTCCCATAGCAGTTAGTCCTGCCTGTAGTTCAGAGGATTCCAGTATTTCCATATTTCTAGTAACTTATTTTCTTTATAGAAGCCATCCTAGTTTTAATTTTCACTTTTATAATTGTTAGTGATATCAAACATCTTTTAATCTGTTTATTGGATATTTATACACAAATTTTGGAGAAACGTCTATTCATGCCTTTTGCCCATTTCTGGATCGTGCGGCGTGCTTTTGGTGAGCTTTAGAGGCTCTGCCTATGCCCTTGCTGTTAATCTCACATCGTCTATGTGACTTGCAAAGATTTTCTCCCAAGCTGTGAGTTGTCTTTTCGCTCTTTTGGTGTAGCACCTCTTGGTTCATGAAACGTTGTAATTGTCAAGAAGTCTAAGTTATCTGTTTTTTATTGCAGCATCCTTTATTTCTCACATATGACATCTGTGCTTTTGGTGTCACGTATAAGAAACGATTACCAAATCAAATGTCTTAAGGATTTCCCCCTGTTTTCCTTCAAGAGTTTTTATGGTTTGGGGCCTTACATTTAGGTCTTTGACCACTTTTAAGTATAATATTTATATAACAATTTGTATAATGTTTGTGTCTGGTGTGAAGTAAAGGTTCAACTCCATTCTCTTTGTTTTCTGTGAGTACACAGTTTTTTCTAGCACCATTTGTTGGAAACACTGTCCTTTTTGTTATTGGATGGTTTTGACACCTTTGTTTAAAATCATTTGACCATATCTGCAAGGGTTTATTTCTGGGCTGTCTATTGTACATCACTGGTCTGGATATCTGTCTCCGTGTCACTACCGCAGTGTTGATTACTATGTCTCTGGAGTAAGCTTCGAGGTCAGGATTTATAGATTCTCCTATTTTATTCTTTTTCAAGATTATTTTGGTTACTGGAGGGTCCCTTGAAGTTTCATATGAATTTTAAAATGGGTTCTTCTTTTATGCAACAAAAAATTTTTGTTTATACACAATGGAGTATTACTATGCCATAAAAATAAATTTGAGTCATTTGTAGGGAAATACATGCACCTTGGAGCTCTAATATCAAGTGAAGTAAACCAAGCATTCCTGTGTATTTGGGGGTCAGAGACCACCAGGGGCACTGGGGGCCCCTTTCTTTCTTGTATTGCTCCTCTGTTCTGTTTCCTGGCTGTCATGAATATGGAAGGCCTGCTGAGAAAAGAACTAGCTAAAGAGAGTCTGTATGAGCCATAGGAGTGGGGCCACCTTTTGGTGGTGAGATTTGTGTACCCAGGATGTCAGAAGGAACCTACAGGGTTTCCATCTTGCTCTGGTCCTATTATTTTTCTTTTCATCTCCCATTCCTCCCTTTTAGAATGGGAATACTTCCCTTATGGCATTGTACCTTGCAATTATGTTATTTAATTTTTGTAGAGTTTCACAGCTAAGAGTTAACCTTGAGCCTCTGAAGACACTTAGACTTGGGCTTTTGAAAAGTGCTGGAATGGTTGAGATTTTGGAAAAGGAAGTTATGCATTTTCAGTAGTAGACTAGAGTTGTATCATGTTATGTAGAATTATGATCTTGTGCTTATTTGGGAAGTAGGGATGGTTTAAGGAGATATATTTGAGTATCAGCTGACGAAGGGTGGAATGTGTCAGTTAGGCTTGGGGGTAACTCAGGAGATTGATGGAACACACTCTGGGTGGTTAGAGATGCCATGCATTGTTCCCAGACCCTTCCCACTGTTCCTGTGTTCCTCCCCCAGCCGTGATGAGTGAAGCATTACAGCCAGCTGTCCATGGACCAAACTCTCAGAAACAATGAGCTAAGCTCAACCTCTGCCCCTTTAAGGCATAGGCATAAGATGTTGTGTCCCAGCCATGGGAACTCTGGCACAATGAGCAGAAGGTCAAAGGATAATAACTTCTGGTTGATTTTTCTGTGATAAAAGGACATCCAAAGTCATACTAGAGTAGCACTGTACCTCGAATCAAAAATTGTATCATTTAGTGTTTCTCTAAGATTTAAAAAATAATAATTTTAAAAGGCTATCAGTTCCTTCCATAACAACCCTGCCATGCCACACGCACTAGTGTGGTTCATCTGACGCTCAGGCTTTCCCCTGCATGCCTCCCCTGCCTGTAGATCCCCTGCACTGCTCAGCAGCAGAAGCAAGCCGGATCCCTGGGGCAGGAACCTCAGCTTGAGAAGTGTTAGGCAACTTGCTCAAAAGATTCCCAGGGAGCTGACTCCCAGGGCTATGTTGCTTTGTCCAGGCAGAACTAGCAGACCACTGGGCCAACGTCCAGGTGATCTTTGAAGCACAAAACCTCCCTGGTCCTAGGGCAGGAGCACTCCCAGCAAGCTTCTCTCCCCACAAGTGAAATCTAAAGCATACATGTGATGAAGCGCTTGTCTACCGATGCTTCCACAGTGGATGCACATAGTAACAAATGCTAAAAAATAATGCCAAGATGCTTGGGCTGAACAGGAAAGGCTTACTGGCAGCCACGTGAAGAATCTCACCTTCAAATGTTCGACTAGTTCGGAACACCTGCTCAAATTTCCTTGCAGTAAAGTAAGTTCTACACAGTGAGTTAGACCTCAGCTACTTTCAGAAATCTCATGTTGATGGGAAAAGAACCGTATGCAAGAAAACTGCACAGCTGGTAGCCATGCCCAGAAGAGAGTCCATGTGTTTTTGTGTTATTTTATGCTGATACATTGTTGGGCTACATTTTAGTAACTGGATGGTCCCTGGCAAAAAAGATCTGTAAGAAGAAATTTTGGGAGGCCTGAATTCAAGCCTAAATGTCATGTTTAGAACACCGTTTTTCACGGAGCTGTTATCCTCATTTTTCTCAGTTTCAGTCCCTAGATCCGTGTTAGAAAATACCAACAAGGAAACTTTCCTAGAAACAACTGTGTGGGGTGGTAAGGAGTCTCCTGAGGCTTGGCAGAGCCTGTAGCATGCTCTAGGTTAAAAAAGTGAAGTGAAAGCTCCAGAAAATAAGTGAGTGGAGCAAGGAGGCCAGCGGGGCTGGCTATGCCTAGGGCTGTCTCTGTCTTGGGTTCCTAAGGTCTAGGTAACCACATACAAGGCTGGGGAGAATTTGCTTCTGTCAGGACATTCATTACCTAGGACTGTAACATACATGAATCTCAAAAATGGAAGTTTCTGGGCCGGGTGTGGTAGCACACACCTATAATGCCAGCACTTGGGAGGCTGAGGCAGGAGGATCGGTGCAAGTTCGAGACCAGCCTGGGCCACAAAAGTGAGCTCAAGGCCAGCCTGAACTGCATAGTGAGACTCTGTCTCTCAAAGACAAAAATAAATAAAATAATAAAATAAAATAAAGTGATAAGTTTCTTATGGACTCACCCAACCTAGAATCTTCCCTGTCTGAACACAGCACGGTCCCACAGCACCCAGTATGGCCTGACTCAGGTGAGAAGCTGGGTCACTATCCAGAGCATCCGGACCTACCTACTCCAGTGGCTGGGGTAGGTAAGCTACAGCAGACAGTCCTGCTAGCCCTGGATCCTCCTGGCTGTTGGAGGGCTGTGACTGTGGGCGTATGCATGCATGCACATTGAGAGGCTGGAGAGTTGTGGAATGGGACACAGCACCCTGCGGGGAAGATGTTCAGGACTCAGCACCAGGTGACCAGCTGTGACAAGTCACTCTGTTCTCTGGCTATGGTGTCCATATCCCTCCCACACAGCATGCTGGGGTGGGTGCAGCTGTCTCCACACCAGCCTGCAAAGCAAGCGCCTCCCAAGTGCTCGGTGCCTACACACACGTGATGCCATTAGCTTCCCACCTTCATGCCACTCAGCAGCAGCTCCCAACCAGAGTTCCCAGGGGTTTTGCCTCCGCCCCTGCAGCCACCTCTGCTGCTATTAGACTGTGGAGGGGCTTGAATGAAGGATTGGCTCCAAATTATCCCGTTACATACTGAAACATTCAAAATTCTACTCAAAGTTCAATTATTGCCAAACTTCAACTGAAATGTGCTTTTCCTGAAGTGTCACTCCTGACATGTAGTGAGACACCCTGCCATTAAGTCAGCAGACTTGAAAGGTGTGGGGGTTTTCAGTGTATAAAGAAGCAACGCTGCAGATCATAATATGACAAGTTTCATCACCGCTTCTCAAAAGCACTTTGCTGATAGTCACACTAATCCTTGTAATCTCCATAATAATAGGCTCCACATGTGTTTTGTGAGAGGGGTGGGTTGGTGGGGCAGACTCTCCTCCAGATCTCAGAAATGGTGCTTGCAGGTTCTGGAGCAGGAGCTGGCTATGGAGAGCAGCTGTGTCGTGATCCGACAGGGCTGCCTTGAGTCCTTTAAGCATGGGACAGGCTCATACCCCAGTCATGTTACACAGGAAACAGGAAGCTTCTGGAGGAACTGGGAAGGATAATCACAGCATAATCAGTAACTGGAGTCCCAAGAAAGTGGCAGAGAATTGAGAAACTAAAGAGCAACTTTGGATGGGACTCCAGACACATTTAACATAGGGAGACTGATGCATGCCAACGAGGAGGCTGTGGGTACCCCAGTTCTCAGTGTCTGCCTGGGGATCTTCCAAACTGGTTCAACATCAGGATATCCAAATTCTCTCACTGAATTTTAGTTATATGCCTTACTTTTTGGTCAAAATGCCTATTTGCAGTTCCGGCCACCCTCTCTACTCATCTGCATCATCCCTAAATGACTTCATAGTTAAAAATGAAAACAAATCTTTCTCCAGAGTAACTGGGGAAGGGCCTGGGGAGATAGCTCCATGGCACAAGTGCACACCTGGCAAGTGCAAGGTTGTGAATTCAAACCCCAGTACCACCAAAAAAGAAGAGTAACTGGGGAATAACAATGTCTCAGAGGGGGCCAGTGAGATGGCTCAGCAGTCTAAAGCACCTGCTTAGGGAAGTTTAGGCAACTGCAGGGACCACAGTTCGATTCCCGGCACCATATGCTGCACCAGCCCCACCTCCAGGGCTGGCTGAGCCGGCCATAACATAAATAAATAAATAAATAAACAAACAAACAAATAACGTTAAAAAAATAATAAAAATAAAAATCAACACAGGAAAAATAAAATAAAAAACAAAAACAAAAAACCATGTCTCAGAGGTCCTGTAATTATTTCAACCAAAGGCAGTCTAATGGCTTCCTGGGCTGGACAGCACATTTGGAAAAGAACATTACTAAAAGAATGAAACCTATTGTTCAGGGAACTCTTTGGAAGTAACATTGAGGATGTAAGTTTTGCTTGTGGTGCAGAGGACAATCATCACAATCTTTATAGTTACAATATACAATAGGTATAATGTTCTTTCCCATTACAATGTACTGGACTCAACTTGGAAGGCTCTGGGTGTCTTTTACTTGATGCACAGGTCAGTGAACTACCTTCACTTGTAACATGAAAGTATCCTTGACATGAAAACATTTGTCAAATATATACTGACAAACACGATGGCCACACTGGTCCTCTTAGCAAGTAGGAAATAAGTTTTCTGCCTCTTTGAAAAAAGAGGTCCTTTACACAGAGTGAATTCCACATGCAGAGACCATCCTCTTTGAGTTTTTCCCCTGCCCGTACAGTTTCATAGAAGCCCTTCTCTAGACTACGTTGGCACACACATTTATGTAGCGAACAGTCTTGGAAGGCAGGCTGTCTGCCTCTCTGGAAGGGTCAAGTTTCCAGCCACACTAGCCCAACCCCCAGGGCATTCTGAGACGCAATAGAGACTGGGCAAGGTGGCATAAACCTGTAATCCCAGCTCTTGGGAGGCTGTAAACAGGCAGGTCACTACAAGTCTAATCTAGTAGTGAGACCCTGAACACCCTGTAGATCCTTCCCTAAAAAAAAAGTTCTCTGCTGACAGTGATAAAGACTGAACAGGTTATTGCTTCCCACGCTGCTTCTCAGCCGTGGTAAGAATCCGCTATAGGGGCAGCATCCACTGGCACAAGCCCACACCACTGACTCAGGATAACAGAGCAGTGGGTACGCAGAGCCTCTGTGCCCAGGACAGGGGCAGGTGAACTTGACAGCTTACATGGAACAACGAAATACTGTGAAATTTGTGTCTTAACCATCCAATTCTCTCACTCTTATGCAGATTATCTCCTAGATCTCATTGCCAAGAGACTTAGTCTTCAGACAGAAAACTTAGTATACTTAATGTATTAAAGGGCTTATGTAAGAAAGGCAATATTGGGAGTAACTGTAATTTTCTTTATTTGGTACAGTGTCTCACCATGCAGCTTGGATTCATAGTGATCCTTTTATTTCAGGCTCCCCAGTGCTGGGATTATAGGTGTGTGCCACGAAGCCCAGTTTTGATGGCCAGCTTGGCAGTGCACCTGAGGCAGGGGTAGCACTGCATGCAGTACACGGATTAAATCCAGGTCCTTCCGCTTGCCTAGACAGGTGCTTAGACTGGTGAGCTATCTCCCCAGCCCAGGGAGGGGTAATTCTACAAGATGCAGATAGAATAGTCCCTCAGACTAAACTATTCTTTAAATAAAAGTCTTAACGCCCTCTACTGGAACCAAACTGGAAAATACAGGGAAATAAGAGAAGTTGCTCACTCTAACAGGGTCCATTGTGCTGTTCTCCCAAGTTTTAAAGTGGAGGTATCCGATGTCCAGAGATGTCAGCGGAACACAGCTTCCTCTATGCACTAGGCTAACAGATGAATACTGAAGGAATAGGTGCTGGTGCATAGAGTCCTCACACCCTGAACTCGCAACAGCTAGCTACTGACTGCAAAGCCCACAGAGGGTCACAGCCTTTGTTCACAGACCTAACAAGCAGCCCCTTGCATGTCCAGTCCATAGACAGTGGGTGCCTATCGCCCACGCCAGCAAACTTGCCCAGCTTCCTCTCAGGAGTTGTTCTTGGGGGCATCAGGGTTGCTGGACACAGTGAAGGTTAACTTTGCCTCCAGTAGAGTACATTTGTGTTCAAATGTTTTTGATCATGCACCCAAATCAGGAAAAAAAAAAAAAAAAAAAAGCACCAATAAATGTATTTATTTATAAATTATAGAAGTGTACAATTGTACAATATATTATGTACATTATAAAACACATAAAAATAGAAATTTAAAAGGATGAGATTAAATACAAATAATCATTTTAACATTTTCTCAATGGATTGATAACCTGCATACTCATGGGATGCACATACCCCCAACTGAATCCACAGCCCTAAAGCATGTCAACGACTGCTGTTACTTAGGTTTTTAGCTTAGAACAGGAAAACGTATGAGATCAGATCTTTAAGTTGTGCAACATAGCCCTAGCATTAGGTTTAAATGTATAAGGATGCTTGGTGCTAACTTCTTGAGACACATTTGGACTAACTACTACAGTAAGATGCCGCATTAGCTCACCAGTACTTGCTTCTCTTGAAGGCAGACTAAAAAAGGATTTCATGGAGTTGACTCAATATATGGAAAGGAGTTAAAGAAGCATATGATTTTCCTATCTGAAGTAGGAGGTGGCAAACTAAACAGCAAGTACCTAAAAAATCTCTCTGCTTAGAGATTCGCATATAACCCCCACCAACCTATACAGACAGAAACCGACCACCACATATCTGCTTGAGACTTTTTAACAAGAATTTTATCTATACAGCACTCCTAGTCTCAGAGTTGTCAACATAGAAACTTAGTAAATGTGAGGGTGAACAAATGCTAAAAAAATAAATAAGGCATTTAGTTACATTTGAAATATGAACTTAAAAAAAACACTCCAAGCTGGGCGTGGTGGTGCACGCCTGTGTCCCAGCACTTGGGAGGCTGAGGCAGGAGGATCAGTACGAGTCTGAGGCCAGTCTGGGCTACAAAAGTGAGCTCAAGGCCTGCCTGAATTGCATAGGGAGACCCTGTCTCAAAAAGACAAAATAAAATAAAATAAACACTCCAGTATATGGGTTGGACTCGCTGAATCAAGTAAGTGAACAAAGGCTGTGGTCAAGAATAACATGCTTGGGCTGGGGAGATAGCTCAGTAGAATCACACAGTCCTGAGTTCAATCCCCAGTACCAGAAAAAAAAAAAAAAGATTAACATGCTTAGTCCTTTCCCATCCTTAACACCCTCTCCCCACGCCTACTCAGCTGCTAGCCCCTCAACCTTCTCCCTGCCTCACAGCCCATTGGTCTAGCTGTGCAACACCAGTTGGGAGAGATGGAACAGAGCACAGATACTGTTCTAATAGAAACTCTCATCTAGTTACAAAGACTTACATATTAAGAAAAATTTAGAGACATAAACATCTAACTCTTAGATTGAGATTTCCACATGGAAATATTGCTTTCAACTGTGGTAACGAGTCTCATGAAGGCTGTATTTTAATAGATAACCAATTGAAAGAACTAAGTATTACACAATTTTAAAAATTCATAAATAATCCATTTCACTGTCTATATAGTTATCTATATGTTCATCTATTCTGTTGACAAAATGTCACTAATTTGATAGAAAAATGAAACCTCACTGTTCCCATTAGATTATATGTAAACAAGGTTTAATTATTACTCTCATTCCAGAGAATATAAGAAGGGATGTGGAGTTTGGTGTCTAGAGGAGAAATGAGAACCATGTACGTTCTTGCATTTCTGTAATACTGAAGAAGGTAGCCTAAGGTAACCACTAGGGGAAATTTGTTGTTTGTTTTTGGCCTGGTGATGTTCATATACATCACATAATGTGTAAAGGAAAATAGTACAACTTTCTAATGTTGAGATGATGTTGTTTATTAAGAACTATGGTTAGTTATTAGGTTGTGAAATTTTCTTTCTAGGCAATCTTAAAACTAGAGGTCAGTTGTTTCAATGAACTTTGTTTACTCTTTAGAGCAAAATAGACACTAGAAAAAAACTATGCTTCAAGACTATGAAATGCAAATACTGCACAGTGTCTCCTCTGCTCAGCTTCCTTAGCCTTGTGACACCCATCTTCTCTAACTTCCTGTCTTTTACTTGGCAGATCAGCTTGCACCCAGGCACACTGACATGACTAGGACACCTTGACTGATACTGGAAGCTTCATAGCACAACCTGACTTAAAATGCAAACCCAACCCCCTGTAAAATCAAACAAAGACTCCATGGCACAGCCTCCTGTTTGCCAAAAGTTATTCTTACAACTAGAGATCAAAATTCTGATCTTAAAACATCTTTGACCACTGGTAGGAAGAATATATCCTAAATTTAGAACCAGGAAAAGATAATATTTTTGCTAATTTCCTCCAGTAGCTATAATAACAAAATACCAACAGTTAATTCTTCATGGAGAATAGCAACCTTTTAAAGAAACAAGGTTACAAGTTAGTGGAGATTTTGGTAAGTTCATTACAAATCCATCTTAATAATGTTTCCTTCTTAGCTTATAATAAAAATAGCTCATTCTCATGCCTCAATGACTGAACATGCACACCTTTTCTACTCTGTGTTAAGATGTGCCCTTCTGGTTGTTCTAAGAAGGGAGAAACTCCCTCACTCCTGGGTTTTCCTACAGTACACAGAGAGCAGTCACTGTATATAGTACTATAGTGCTGCTTTGGTATCTGAACTTAATTTATTGTATGATTTTGGAAAAGACAGCTAGTCATGTTTGTCACCTGATACGGAGTCTGCAAACAAAACAAAACTCTGCCAAATGCTTCTGTTTGCAAATCAAACTGTTTGCAAACAAAAGCATTCATGAACCAAGGTACCACTATACATAGCAGTTGAAAAATGAAAGAATGATGATCCTACTTATGTCCTTTCCCTGGGAGTAAAAACACACAATTACAAATGTAAAATGAGTCAAACTTCTATTTTATTGACAGGAGTTCAAAATTAATACAAAAAATGCCTCCTTTGCATGTTGTATTTCTTTTCTTTAAAAGGCTTCTGATAGGTAGATTAAAAGAGTAGCTAAGAGTAGTTCAGCTTTTGCAGTGAACCTTTTATAAAAGGTTTAATAACATAAACCATCAATATCAATATGGTCCCACAATCATTTCAGACCTACAGCTTATCAAAAGAATAAGATCCCACACTGACTGGCTAAGACAGCAGCTTACAACTGTTTTAAGCCATTAAAAGTCATTTTTTGTATCTGACAATGGGGCAGTTAAGAAAGGAAAATTCCAAAAAGGCACCCCTCTATATTATGTGGAATGTGAAAGAATGCCAACCAACTAATGACTGTAATAAGTGAAAATAAAAGGCTTGAATTCATGTATGATGCTTTCATCACCTGCAAAATATCAATAAAAGATAACAGAGCTTATCAAGAGATTAAAAACAAGCAGATGTTATTTAAAACACAACTGTGATTTTTACCATACTTTCATGTTTACTAAAACTAAAGTTGAACAAAGAAAAATTATAGACTTTTCTCATGTACCTTAACTTACTGGGACCATAAACTGATTAGATGATACACAGCCCACACTTCTGGACAGTTTTAATAACAAAGAATTTATTATCGTTTGCAGATGAAATAAATGCACCGTCCCATACATGAAAGGCTCTAGCAGGCCTTCACTATTTTCCAGATTGTACCAAGGCACCATCAACGCCTATTTATGCACCCATTTCTAGTAAAGAAACTAACACCTCTCTCAAAGTCAGTTCTGCACTGGTTCTGGTTTATTATACACCTCCAAAACAAAAATTTGCAAGTATGTGTGAATACTGTGGTCCCCTCACAGTACTGCTTAGTCATCCTCCTCCTCTTCCTCCTCTTCCTCCTCAAAGCTATCTTCAAAGCCATCGCTGTCTTCCTGATCTTCATCCCCCTCTATTGCTGTATCCCACTGTGGGTGATTTTCTGGCACAGGCTTAGCCTCATGAACTTCCAACTATAAAGAAAAATTAAATATAAACGGATGTTAGATATTTAGGGAGCAATACAGAATATTTAGTAAAGAAAGCTTTTCTTTGATTATAGCAATTATAAAGGAATGGATTTTTATAGATAAAACTAAATGTAACACATTCATTTAGAATATACATTTTATCCTATGAATAAGTTGACTAACATATAAATGTAGTTACATTTCTAACATAGTTTGATACCTTAACTTCATACAGCATACACTATTTGTGAACATAATTCTGTAACATAAAAGATTAATATAATTGTGATTAAGCAAGAATCATAACTAAAGTCTTCTGCTGAAAGTGTGACTTTCTTTTTTTAAAAAACTGTATGTATGTATGTATGTTATGGCTGGCTCAGCCTGCCCTGGGGTGGGGCTGGCATAGCAATGCGGTGCCGGGGATCAAACCACGGTCCCTGTGGTTGCCTAAGCAGGTGCTTTAGACCACTCAGCTATCTCGCTGGCCCTGAAAGTGTGACTTTCTAAGAGACTTCTAGACTTGGGAAGTAAAACTCTATAGCAAACAAAAGAAATATGGAACTCTGATGGGAGAAAAGAGGTTCACTTTATCCAACCACTCAAAAGGCCACTATATCCTTGAAAAAAGTCTTTACCCTTACCTTTAATGGTTTAATTTGATCCAAACCCATGTAAGAGTCTGATCTCAAAAACACTGTGTACTGATAATTTCCAGGCTTGCCTGGTGCAGGAAATTTTAGTTCTACCTAGAAGATAAAAATTAGCATTTAAAAGCCTGTATTTTGTGGAGGCAACAATAGCATATACTTAAAATTTCTTGACCAAAGGTCTTTTGGTAGCCAGATGTTTGCGCAGGTGATGCACCAAGCCCTGAGAAATGTTACATAAGTCCCAACAACCAAACATATGCAATACTATATTAAAAGTAAATGAAATTAGGAATAATTTACAAAGCTCATTGTATCTGCACACAATTCAACAAATAATAAGTAATCATCAATTTCTATGTTGACCATTATCCAGACAACTTGAAGAAATTAAATGCAGAATAAGGTGTGAGATTGAAATTAACATAATACAGCTCACTAAATAATTCTTGCCAATTTTATTTCAGTGATAAATGTTCAATGCTTTCAAAGGTCAAAATGGTATTTTATTTCCTCAGCAAATAATAAACTTCAAGTATAAATAATCACAAACTCTTAGAAGCTTGATTTCTACCTGGATGAAAAATACATTTTGGGCCGGCGAGATGGTTCAGTGGTCTAAAGTGCCTGCTTAGGAGGGCTCACTGCGGGGACAGCAGTTCGATCCCCGGCACCACATGCTGCGCCAGCGCCACCACCAGGGCAGGCTGAGCCAGCCACAAAATGAATAAATAAAGAAACAAACAAACACAACAAGCAAACAAATAAATAAATAAAATTTAAAAAAAAAAAAAAAAAAGAATACATTTTATTTTCCCCTGTATTTTAGGGAAGGGCATATAGGGTGCTTAGGGTCTCACTACTAGATCAGACTCTAATGGTTCTCCTGTTACAGCCTCCCAAGTGCTGGGATTCCAGGCACACTACTTTTCAGTCTCAACTGCCATCTCAGCGTGCCCTGAGGGCAAGGCTGGCATAGCTTGCAGGCCCTTTAATCCACTGAGCTATTTGGCCGGCATATTTTTTTCATGGGACCAGGGTTCAAACTCACAACCCTGCACTTGCCAGGCAGGCACTTGTGCCACGGAGCTATCTCCCCAGCACCAGAATACTGTTTTAGAATGACACTTGGGGGGCCTGAGGATACAGCTCAGCGACACAGGTGCCTGCAGGGCAAGAACAATGTCCTGAGTTTGATTTCTGGCACAAAAAAAAAAAAAAAAAAATCTGGATACTCAAGTGATTTGATTCTAATCTTCAAAATTTTGTAGTCAACATTATATACTAAAGGAGGCTATTAAAATAATTTTAGAAATCACGGGAGAAACTTCTACTTTTGTTTAATCTTTCTAACCTAAACCTGGATGCTATAAAACTTTAAAATCACACTGTAGGGCCAGCCAGATAGCTCAGCAGACTAAAGTGCCTGCGTAAGCAGAATGCAGTGGCCAGGGCTCCATCCCCGGTATGCTGGTCCCACCCTGGGCGGTGCGCTGAGAAGGCAACTGAGACTGCGTGTGGTGGTGGGCCTATAATCCCAGTGCTTGGATGGCTGAAAATTAGAGAATCACTATGAGTCTGATTTACATAGTGAGATCCTGTATCAAATACATTTAAAAAAAATACTGTAAAAAAAGAAAATGGATTTTAAAAGATAAGTGTTTATACTTAACTGCCCCCTCCCCATGTTTGTGATACTAGGAATTCTATCACTGAGTTATACCTGCCCTTTTTCTGCTTGTTATAAACAATTATATTAGGAAAACAAGCTGGGGAAAGATACCTATATTACAAAGGGTTGATTTCTTCTCCTTTTTTTTTTTTTTTTTTTTTTTGGTCTTTTTGAGACAGGGTCTCGCTGTGCAGTTCAGGTTGGCCTTGAACTCACTTTTGTAGCCCAGACTGGTCTTGAACTCACAGACCTGCCTCCGCCTCCCAAGTGCTGGGATTACAGGCGTGAGCCAGCATACTTGGCTAAGGGTTGATTTCTTAACATTTAAAAATTCCCAAACCAATTTAAAGGATTCAACAAAAATGAACAATGGTCACAAATATAAACACACACAAAAAATAAAAACTTAAAAACACTGTGTTTACTCTCACATAGAAAATCAAAACTACAATGAGTGTACTGAGTAGAGTAAAATCTGATTTAGATAAGAATTACCTTTGTTTTTCTTTTAATCAATGAATATATGCTAAAATGACTGGGTAAAGGACTAAGGGAGAATGAGATATTCACACATGGTGCAGGGATCACCCACAGATGAGGGAGAAAGTACTTCTACAACAGAAAAAAAGCCTTAGTTGAGCCAGCTTAGTGTCACCAATGTGGAGCAAGCAGACTGATATACACTCTGACGTCATGCACCATGTACACCACTAACGTATTATGCTTGCAAAAATATTTAAGATGAATACGGTGAGTAACCAATACGGCAAATTCATATTGTAATGTTCTACAAAGTATCTCACCTAAATTCTTGAAAAACGTCAGAGTCATGAAAAATTCAAAGTAGAGATTTAATAAACAAAATTCAAAGTGTGATCCTTGACTGGATCCTGAACTTACAAAAAAATAAAAAATAGTAGCAGATATCAGTGGAATATTTAAGGAAATCTGAATATAGACTACAGTATTTGGATATAGTACCTTACTGATGTGATGTTATTACTGTGCTTACGAAGGAAAAGAAAATACATATCTAAGTTATATAACTGAAAGAAAATGGAAAAGTGCAAAACAAGAAACATACTACCTTTTGTGTAAAATTTAGGGAGAAACAGCAATGTGCATGTTAACTTACAATCTACATACAATATCACATAATAAATATGGAAAATTTGGTGACTTCAATGATCTCCAGGGAGAGAAAAGGATGACTGGGAAAATTCACTTTATGTCCTTTTATATTCTCTGAAATTTTTAAATGAATGGGTTAGCTACTCAAATACAAATAAACTTTAAATTAAAAAAAATAAAATAGCTCCAAATACTCTGTAAGCTGGTTCTAAGTGTTAAGTAAGCAATATCAAATTATTTCATACACTTACCAGTTCATATGCTACTGTACCAAAAATCAACATCTAGAACTCTCAAAATTCAAAAACCGTGATCTTACCTAAGCCAAGGATAAAACCTTTTTTCAGAAAAGAAATCAAGACAAAAGAAAACAGAACATAGTTCCCTTAAGTTAAAAAAAGAAAAAAAAAATGTCTGTCACAATGCTACATTCTCATCTTAACAGTGGACAATCAGTGGACAATGATATTTAATCAAAAATTCCACTTTAAAAAATCTAAATCATCAGTTCTTAGATTTTTTTTAAATACAACACAAAGCACGAAGTTTTCTAATATATTATTAAATTCTAGAGAGTAGTAAGAAAGCTACATGATGCAAGAAATGACAACTGCCAAAAATAAATCAAGTGTTAACTTTTTAAGGCTAGTTTTTTTTTAAAGCCTTTCCATCTTTTATTACTGCAACAGCTTCATCTTTTATTTAGCCTTCTAACTCTGTGCTTGGGCCTTCAACACTTTCACCATAATTTTCTGCTCTTCAATAAGGAAAATGAGCTTGATCCTGTCACGGACACACTTGGCACACATGGAGCCCCCATAAGCCCTGCTGACCTGCTTCTTTGTTCTAGACACCTCACAAGAACTTTAGGCTGCACAGCTCAAACCCCTAGAAGTCTGCCCGGGTACACACCACACATAGATATGGGGACCTTTCCAACTGTTTTGATACAGAGGTAAACAATTCTATACCCTGGAGTTCAGGACAGCCTAGTTTTGTTAGAGGCAGTGTTGTAGGAAAGCCTATGATAGTACGTCAGGCGCTGGACCATTATGAAAGCCTCTAGATACCGTACCCAGAAGAGCAAGGCTAGTAAGTTTTTAATGCCGTCCCTTAATAATTCTTTTAAAACTTCTGATGAGCACAACCCCGAAACATCAGACAACAGCTTACAAATGTGTCAGAACAAACAGAATGCAATAAACCAAATATGATAGTGATATTTAAATACTTTATAAAGCAACATGATTCTGTATAACATAAAGAACAAATATGTTGAGCAATTACCTCTTCTGTTTCTTTCAGTGTACACACATGATATGGCATAGATATTAATGTCTGTTCCTTCCTATCTGCAATATAAAGCCACCACCATTCTTGTTTTTCCTGGAAGGTTAAAAAAAGAGGGAAAAAGAGTACAAATAGTGAGAACTAGAGAAACAGTTTGGCTTGTCTTATTTTATAGATACTTCCCGTTTTGGTCATTGCTACATCCTCAGCACAGACACACTACCTGGCTCTTTAAATATATAGAATGAATAATTTGTTCTTAGCCATGGGTAATCCAGTCCTTACTCCCCAAAATAATTCTGCATGAAATTTTGGGAATTTCAATGACTCCTTAAAGCCTATTCATGGATCTGTATATTAAAAACCCAATTTCCCTTGAATGACAAAAGATATTTTAAAAAAGAAAACAATAGTACTACTATAATATCATAGAAATAGGGATCTCCAAACCCAGGCCAAAAAGCAGTAGAAGTGAGAGGTAGAAAAGCAAGTTAAGCGTCATCTGTATTACAGTCACTCTCTGGAGTGGCTCTTGTAACCAAATGCTCTAGTCAATGATCTGCCTTTAGAAAGGCAAATCTGCCCTAACCAAAAAGTGTCACCTGAACTTAACCATTTCTGTAGAATGTGATTAAATTCATCAGCCACACTGAAGTACATTCTCTCTTTTTTTTTTTAAAGGTTGTGTGCGCTGTTACCTTGTTTTGGGTCTTTTTTCATTTTATTGATTTTTTTGGTTGAACTATTTTTTACAGGAGGTTTTTTTTTTTTTTTTTTTTTGGTGCCAAACCCAGGGCTTCCAGCTCGCTAGGCAAGCATTCTACCAAACCCTGAAGTACCATCTCTTAACTCACATTTCTTCATGTAGCTCTCTGAGGTGGACACAGAGCACACCTATCTTTTCTTATACACACCTGCTTGCAGGTGCTTTAATCTGATGAGTTATTTGGCTGGCCCTAAGATTGCTTAAACATGGAGGGTGAGAGTCATACTAATCAAGTGAAGATAAAATACACATTTATCTGATAAAGACTCCCTACTTTGTTAATGAGTAATAACCATTAAGTACAATATTCGAGGGGCTGGGGAGATAGCTCAGAATAAGCTCTTGCCTGGCAAGTGCAAGGACCCGAGTTCAATCCCTGGTCCCACAAAAAAAAAAAAAAAAGTACAGCATTCAATAATGTGAGCACAAAAAGCAGAAGTCACAGATATACTTGAAAAATTAACCTCACTCCACCCTGCCCCCCTCTCCACACACTTTTTTTGGTTCTGGGGATTGAACTTAGGACAACTTGCCCTTTTAAACAACATATTCACTAAAAAAATTCATAATATATGCGTTAAAAAAGGTGACCTAGATGACATTTAAAACAATAAGGTTGAAAGAGAAACACCCAAGAAAGCGAGTGGAATAAGGAGAACACAAAGCTGAGTGTCACTTACCTCAGGAAAATAAAGACTATATACAGGATGTGTGATCTTTGATTTGGTTTCCAAGAGAGCTCTCTCCTTTCTCTGTATACTTTGTTGTAATTCTTGCCATTCCTAGTAAAGAAAAAATAAAAACATTTGAAATCTATGATGTTTTTGATCATTTCAAGGAGCTATTATTCCTGACAATGCAATTAACTACTTAGGGTTGGGCAAGTCCCACTCCTACAAATCTGGTCATCTCTCAGCTCAAACTCACAGTACCTCTATATCACAGAGCACATGCTGTCCATAGTCAGGCCCTGTCCCCCTGCTCGTCTCTGCCACTGCTCTTCTTTGGCTCATTGTCTCCAGCTACCCTACAACTCTCTGAAGTTAACAATTTCATGCCTCCTAAACGTTTTTTGAAATTTTGTTTCTCCCTTTCTCCATTTGGCAAATTTATATCCATTTTCTATTAGTACCAGGTAATGCCTTAAACTCCTGAGCAAAAAGCCTAACCCAATTTTGCTATGCTTCAAAAGTGAGCTGATGCCTCCCCCTTGGAATGCCACCACTAAGTGCAGAGATGTGTACTGATCTTCTATGTGCCACAGTATTTATTCACAAGTCTGCCTATCCTGCTAGCCTACCTATCATACAGGGCAGAAACTACTTCACATCTCGCTTGCATTCACTGTCAGCTGAGAAAACAACTTGGGAGGGAACAGATGATGAATAATTATTTGTTGGCCAAATGAATGAATTTTGATCATCTGAACAAATTAGACTATAAAACCTTACAAGTCTCCTCGATGAACACTAAAATACTCAGAAACAATTATGTCAACTCTCAAAGTAAGGCTGAAGAAATAATTTATTTCATAGATTATTTCCTGGCAATCACTAATTCTTAAAGTAGAAATGA
>PVKN010012298.1:0-20884 GCA_004027915.1 Capromys pilorides
TGTATCTGTCTGTCTCTGTCTCTGTCTCTCTCTCTCTGTCTCTCTCTCTCTCCCTCCCTCCCTTCCTCCCTCCCTCCCTCTCCATTCCCACATGCACTAGCCCACCGTCCCAATCCTTCACCATTTTGCTAACATCAAGCCAACAGAAATGTGCCATCTAACTCTATAGGCTTGATCTGTGCCTCACCAAAGCTTCCATTGGAGCCTCTCCTTCCACTGTAAAAGTCAAAGCAGCCTTCTGCTCACAGAAAAGGGGATTGAATCATTAGCGACTGAAAACTGAGTTTTGCTATCTCTTGCAAAAACCTTCTGCTCTCAGTTCCTGTGAACATATTTTTGGACTCAGTCTGCTATCAAAACACATAAATTAGTCCCCAATTTTGGATGTCAAATTCAGTTATCTCTTTTGTTAAGGAGGGAAGTGAGTAACAATTCATTCTGGTTGGAAGCCAAGCTAGCATCTTGGCACAGAGTGTTACTAAAACCCTCAGTCCCACCAATTCCTGTAATATTGTTAAAAGCCTGAGCATGCTCAGCTGCTGACAGATTTTCCTGGGTTGTTCACCTCCAGGTCCCATGTCACACTTAACCTGGGGATCTGTTACTATTTCAGAAGAAATGGCTGGAAGCATTTTTTCCCTTCCACAACTTTGTGGATTTAAACTTTGCTGATGAAGAAGTTTGGAGCAAAAAAATGTGTTCTAATCCAGTGGATATCTGTAACTTCCCCACCCCAGCTCTAGGTCAATGTTGAGCAAGCTGCCCATTAGGAAGAAGAAGGAGGAAAAAAAAAAAAAGAAAGGTTTTCACAGTTTATAATTGTATTATGAGTTTCGTTACAAAACTCATTTTAATTCTGATTGAAAACCAGCCTTGCCTTTTTCCTGTACTCTCCCACGGATAGTTATTAAGTCTGGGTTGGAGTTCAACCTATTCTTCCTGGTTTCAGCATATTAATATGGTTTATTGGAGTTTCATTGCCTCTTCCCTTGCGAGGGTTCTGAATCTCAGCTCAATTTACGTTTCCCTCCTCTGCCTGGGCTCTTGTTTCATCTTGCTGTTGGGAGGAGGAAGGGGAGTCTGACTGGAGTTTCATATTTTGAGGATGGGGACACAATTCGGGGGAGCAAAATCATTCACAGAAGAGGAGACCTCAGGTTTCTTGTTGCATCATTCTTCACGATGAAACTTTCTCGAGCATGGGGTTCACCTGCCAGGGCACTGGAGTACACATGCTAGCCCTTCCTTCTGTTTACAGGTGTGATTTATCATATATCTACTAAGTCAGCACTTCCCTTAGATATTGCAAAAGGTTAAGACATGCGTACACCACACTCCTGCCCTTTGGGGTATTCAGGTCCATCCATTATAACCACTTCCCTTTTTATCCATTAGGAAAATGCTTTCTTCAGAGGAGGGGGGTGAGGGACACCAAATCTGTTTTGACACACTATCTTAGGTGTGCAACACAATGTATACAACAGTAAGATCTCTAGCTTTATTGACCTTTCAAATTTCTAGAGGATACCGACATGGATTGGGAGATGTATATAATTACAAATAGAAATAAAGCCATAGAGGAGAAGGATGCGGGTCCAAGGAGAGTGACTAGTAAAGGGTTTACCAAGGGCTGGAAGGTGGCAGAAGACCAATTGCCACTGATTATCAGGGAAGCTGGGAGGTGGGAAGTTTTCAGTCAGAGAGGGGAACATATGCCAAGGGCCGGATGCAGGAAGGAACAGAGCTATCTAGAAAGACAGTGTGCAGCGTGGTGTGAGTGTAGCTGGAGGGGTAACCCTGACTGAACCCTGCAGCAGCGTAAAGGCCATGTGAAGAGGGCTAGTCTTTCACACAAAGTACAAAAGAAGCCGTTATACAGTTTTACCAAAGAATTACTGCACTGAGATTTTTCATTTTGAAATGTCCCTCTGCTTTAAGAGCTGTGAAAAGGCTGGAGGGGGGCTACATTGAATGAGGGACATCAGTTCTTAGGCTAAGGCCATTATTGCCATGACATACATAGCAGCGACAGGTAGGAAGATAGACAGCAAAGTCACTAGGAAGGTGACAGTACCTTCAAGGAAGGAGAGATTATCTCTGGGGCATGTTTTCCCCCATGAGGTTATCTGGAGAAAATTAAGGAACAATATAAAGAGGATTGGGGTCATGGCCCAAGGATATGATAAAGGGCACTTCCAGTAGCAAACAAGGCATACGTGAAGGCTCAAGGAACAGCGGCCACGAGGCCACATCATCGATTCTTCAGTCCACGGCACATGTGTGCGAAGGACGTAGGCGGAAAATGGGCGGCAGCCATGCCTTACAGCGCTTCTACCAGTTAACATGTTTTGTGACATACAGTGATCTACAGCCAGCCCTGAACACTAAAAATAAAGCCTGGATGATTCTAAAAGGCAGCGTGTCCAACGAACGACGTCTTAAAAATAAATTGCTGGACAGTTTCCATATGGCGTGCAGCCACTTTAAGTGTGGTGGAATTTCCCCTTCTAAGAGCAGAAAATACTCCCCACATGTGTTCAAGTCAAGGCAAACTGGCTCTAGCACTTGGCATGAGTACCATCTTGCAACCAAGGATGCAAAGGCCACAGTAGCTTGCTCTCCTGGGTGGAAAGAGGTGCAGTAGGGGTTGAGGCAAAGAAACGTACACAAGACGCACTGTGAACAAATTCATGATGCAAAGCAGCAACACCAGTGGCATATTGATGAGATGGGCCACCCTGATGCATGAGCCTTGAGAATGGATGATATCTTAGGCTTGGAAAGAATGCTGCACTCCAGATAACTCAGCCAAAAGAACAGAGACTACGCCAGCATCACTCCAATCCAACCATGAAAGATGGGGTTAACAGTTTAAATAGACCAGAAGGAAAAGTAGAAGAGTTCTTTGTGATAGATATTTTATGCAGTAATGATATCAATAGAAAACTGTAGGTGTGTGTGTGTGTGTGTGTGTGTATGTGCACGCACACGTGTGCATACGCACACACACACACACATTTAACTAAGAGGAGAATTCAGGGGACATCCATGAACTTTCCTCATCTCTGAATAATTCTCTATTTCTGATCCTAAGCAAAAAATGGATGATCACTGTGATGAAGTATTAAGTATAAACAGACATATCCTGAACGTCCTAAAGATTCAAATGATTTTATGATTCAGGTACTAATCAAATATTTGTAAATAAAAATATCAAGTGCTTAAAGTATCCTCTTCTCTTTTCTTCAACTTAAAATAAACTGTAGTCAGCTAGTCTCTGGGGCCCTCTAGCATGGGGAACTCATTACCTGGCAATGACCCCCTTACAATATTAAGAAAACATTATCACAACTACTAACCTTTTTATGATTTATTGAGCCATTACTGGGTTTTAGGTACTGAGCTAAGAGCTTTATGAGCATTATTTCATTTATTCTGCACAATAATTCTATAACTATGCCATTATCACTGTACTGTAGATAATAAAACTAAAGCTCAGAAAGTTTAGGTAACTGGAACAAGGTCCCCTACTCAGTGGTAGAAGAAGACATTTCCAAATTCAATCTGCATCTTCTGTTGTCATTACTCTTATTCCACTAGTTTTGCTTCCCAAGGCCTCGGAGAGCAGCCAGTTCACTTTTTTAAGACAAATGAAATGATAACTATGTTCAGTTTTTTTCCTTTATTTTTTTGGTATTTTAGGGAAGGATCTACAGGATATTTAGGGTCTCACTACTAAATTGGACTCGTAGTAATTCACCTGTTTACAGCCTCCTAAGAGCTGGGATTACAGGTGCACTCCACTATGCCATTTCATTTGAGGACTCAGCATGCCCCGGAGACAGGGCTGGCACAGTAGGCCCAGAGTTCAAGCCTTGGCCCCCTGAGCCTACTTGCAGGAACTGTCATCTTCTAAGCTATTTGGCTGGCATCCATGCATTCTTTTTAACATCAGATTTATTTTCTATGATGAAGTTGCTTAAATCTCTTATGTAGTTTGGAGATTGCCCTCTTGTCAAATGTACAATGTGTAACTCTTTTCTCACACCTTGTAGATTATGTTTCCACTTTAGTCCCACTCTTCATGTATATGGAATGAAGATTCTACCATCTCACAGTATTGCTTTGAGAATTTAATATCTTTGTAAAGTGCTTTGTACACTGCCAGATACAGAGCACATATGTTCAATGATTTGAGCTTCCCTTCTTGCTTGGGTTCCTTCAGCAATTCTTTTACAATGATTCTCTTCCATTCTTTCTTTAAGAGGTTGCATGGTATCTACAATTTTTTTTTTCAAAATCTTCAATGCCAAACTCACTTCTCAAGACTACTTCTAATTACAGAACTTCCCAGAACAATACAGAAAAGTCTTGAATGTAGTGTTTGTTACCTTCCTACAATGAAGTGGAACCGTCTCACCCACATAACCTAGACAATTTATTGCTTTAAATGTGGTCTCTTTATTGTCTTAAGTATATTGGATGGTCATATATTGACCTCCACTGGAAGCTTCAAGAGATATACAAAGGAGCATCTCGGCTAAGGAAGTTTTTTTTTTTTTTTTTTAAAAATATTAACGAATAAACATTCATCAATCTGCTACCTGAATTGCAATATTAATGAAGCCCACATCTCTGTAATTGGGACTATTGTGTCAAAAGCTTGATGGTAGAGTATTCATATCATATTCAGTGCTATGGGAAATCACTGCAGCTGTGGTCTCAAGAATAGCACATAGGGCTTAGGGTGTTCATAAAGTCAAAGATGGAAGAAACCAAATGTCTTCATCAAAGGCCTGCGGGAGTTCCAGTGGTCTCAACAGGAGATCACATATGTCATCTAGAAGTAACGCAACATCTTACAGAGATATTGACACAACCTTGACATTGTGCCTAAGGGAACGTTTAGGATTCTCATAAAGAATATTAATATATGGGTACTGCTTTCAGAGAATTATCAATTAGTTCTAGAGATTATTAGCCAAATTTGGATGACCTATGTATCACAGCTAGAGAAGCAATGCCAAATTTAGTAAGTTTATATGCAAGTGCATTCCATCCCTTTAATGTGTCTCAGAAGGGCAAAAGAGCCACAGATGGCCTTGAAGAAGCTGAGAAAAAAAGGAGATGGGATTTGCTAAGGACTTGGATAGGGACTATGTCACCATGTATTGCTCTTGCCAGCTGTGCTCTAGACAAGTGCTATGTCTTTTTGACCTTTTCCCTATATAATAGGTAGTAAGCATCAAATATTGTTGTACAGGAACATAAGGTCAGAACTCATTTTGTTCTGGAAGACAGGACACATTACTCAGCCCCGTGTAACGCTTCAGCACCACGGACAGATCAACGTGTGCTGATGGCTGGTGCTGTCTCTATGAACAAAGGGCCAGCACCTTGGCACCTGGGAGGACCTGCAGGAGAGAGGGAAGGGATAAGCGCTGTCCTGGAAATGCTCCTCGGGAGATCTGCCCTCCAGTGGAGCTCCTCCTCTTTGACATGAGTTGCTGTCATCGTGACAGGTTTGATTTTACTTTTTAAAACCATAGCCGGTGGTCTCATGGGCCTATGTTATGATCTGGGTGTATAAATCCATAAAAAATGTCATTGAATTTTACACTCTCCATCTGTGTTAGCCACCATATTTATGATGCATCATAATGCACTAATAAATATCAATGCCAAGCGGAGACAAGGATTCAGGAAAATAGTAGCCATCATTACTTTCTCTCTTGTCCTCTACATGTAACAAACACACTCCTGCCTCCAGAGATCCGAGTGAGAAGCCTACTAGTCCAGCGCACAAAAGACTGCACTTTCCTGTATCACTCTCTGGCCCTCTGGAAGACGGAATCTCACTTCTCTTCGAGTCTTAGTTCTATTCTCTTCCGAATATGGATAACACTTTGGAGAACCATTTGGGGTTTAAGATAAGACATGCCTATGAGTTTCTCCATTGAGAGCACACTGAGGGAGGTGGGATGGACTGGAACTAATTTTCCAGGTTCCCGTTGAGGCTCGAAGGCTGAGGACGTTCACATGTCAATACCACTCCCATCAGGAGGGTGCCATGTCCTGTGCTCCTTACTTCATTCACCTAGCTGAAAAAACTTCAAATGACTCACTTAGTTTTTATCTTATTCCACCGCCTATGCCAGTTTTCAAAGTCTCTCTCCCAGTGTTTGTCTTTAAGAGTAAAAGCAATACTGCTGACCTATGACAGAGCAGTCGGAATCTCTTAGATATTCAAGGAGGCACATTATGTACACTGTGCCCTAAGTGATCTCTATTTTAGAGATGAGGAAAATGAGACCTGGGGAGACGACAAGCCTCTCCTGTGCTCCACAGTGAGCAAATGACAGAACTGAGATACGCATTCAAACCTACCTCACTCTGAAGGGTTCATTCCCGGTGAGGATGCCGCATCATGCAAGGGCTGTGGATTCTCCTTGGCATGGGAGCTGAGCTACTACAGTGAGCCACGTCTTCCCAACGCTGCTCTCATGTTTGTTCCCTGCCACCTTCAGGACTTGTATACTCCAAGGTTATTTCCGTTTGTGTTTTACAAATTGGTGTATCGTCTTATTTTCTGTGTTATAGATGCTCTGGTATCTAGGCCTTCCTGACTGATGAGAAATTGCTCTTCCAGAACGGGTTAAATCTTAAAGACAGAAAAAGACTCACCCAGGAGGATCCTTTCCATATGAAAGGGAACCAGAGCCCAGACTGAGACCACCTCTTCCATTTGGCTCAGAAACTTTGTAGGCTATATTTCCCTTTCTTCATCATCACAGGGCCAGGCACTGGGTAACTAGGGACAGTCCCAGCACCCCATAGCCTGCAAAAGTAGCCAATCTTGAACCCAGTGTATGCTGAGATGGTGATGGAGACTGGGCATGGTGACTTGTGCCTGTAATTCCAGTGCTTGGGAGGCTGAAACAGGAGGATCACTACAAGCCTGCTCTGTATAGTGAGACCCTTTAGACCCTGTACTAAATACAGTCCAATAAATTGTCTGTACCTTTCCTAGATGCCCCTTTGAGTTTGCTATTTCCTGAGAACATGTCATGTGAAAATTCAGAAAACATGAAACTATAATGGGAATGATAATTTTTAAAAAGCCCCTACAACACATGTGCTATTGCCATCCACATTTCATACAGATAAAAACAGGCTCCGAGTGGTCAGATACTCACTTGGCTGTAGAATTGGCACACAACTGAATAAATACATGGATTCTCATATAATTCAAAAGCCTGTGCCCTTAGTTATTAAAAGGTTTCATCAAAACCTTGAGTAAGTCAGTCTCTAAGAACCTCTATTTCTTTTATTGTTTTCATTTTAATTATTTTATTTTTAATAAGAAATAACAATACGATAGTTTCAAAACATGTTAGTAGTGCATTCACTGATACATTGAATATTGTTGTCCTCATAGCAGTTATACAGAGCACAGGGTGTAGACATGATAAATTTTCTTATTCATATTAGTAGGGGAGGAAAAAAAAGAAAAAAAAAAAACAGAAAAGAATTTCTTCTCTTTGTACAGAGAGGGAGCAGTTGTATACATAGTCCAACATTCCATAATTGCAGCGGGTTACCGGTGAAACTGGCAATGTTGGAGGCTGTTGGTATAAGCCTCTTACAGCTCATCATACTAATCTAGCTCTGCATTCTATGCCTCATAATTAAGCTTTCCTGCTGGGTGATCAAGGGCAAGTTAAGACCAGACCTGCATAATAGAACATTCATCTTTTGTATCTTCCAAGGTCAAATTTCCTCAGGATTAACTTTGGAACCATATACTGTGCTTTGTAGAACTGTTGCCAGTGTCAGCCAACAGGATGCATCACGGCCATTGCTTGATCAGTTTGCTCTCTGTGAAAGCCTGAGAGAATGTCCTCTCTCTAGGTGACTCTCCTTAGACACTCTATACTTCATTTATCCCTTTCCTCTGAGGTCTCTTAATCTCCTTGAGAACCTCTATTTCTATATGTATTAAAAAAGGGTTTTAAACGGGAATATCTTGCAAATGTAGCAATTAAGGAGCAGTGGCTGGGGAGGATAACGGCAGGGGTCCACACTTTCCAGTGCTCCAAAATGCCCTCCTGGTTTTCCCCAACCCATGTTGTCACTCCTACCCCTCCGTACCTTCAGTTCACACTCAGGATTTTGAAGCTCTTTGAGCTCTTTGACCTCTAAGCAACCTACTTCGCTACTTCCTCCTGCAAATTTTGCATCTTCTTTCTTTTTCTTACACACACATATGCACACACACACACACACACACACACACACACTTGTATGTGCACTTATGATTTGATGGAGACAAAAAGATGTGGATGAAGGATTACAGACATACATGGAGTGAAAATTACTGAGCTTATTTTCATTTCAAGTGACCAATAAGCAGGGGGCTGTTGACCATGGTGATGTGGCAGCTGCAGGAGGACGTCCCAATGGAGACAGTGAGGTTTCAGAGAAGTGGGATGGCATTTCACGTTGCTCTGGTAAGAAGGTAGGGGAAGGACAGCGCTAAATTCTGAATCACATGACATAAAACAGGAAGACAAAATTCAGTGACACTGAGACAAGGTGACAAACACAAGGAAAGCATCTCCACTGCATCCCATATTCACTCAAAGAAGAAAAATTTAAAAATACAATAGTATTAATATATTGCTTTAAGGCAGAAAGCTAATTACTTCCAGAGAGCATCAAATGGCTAGCAGACAAAGCAAAGCTCTGGGGCGCTAATTTTTTTTCCCCATCTCTTCCAGAATGATGGATTAGGCTAAATGTTTCTTATTTTGTAACAAAAGCAAAGGAGAGAAGAAACTTTCAGAGGTGATATTTATGGTCCTGCCAGTGTTTACGGTGATAGTTTCACAGGTGTGTAGTACTTTTCCTCAAAGTAATTGAGGTTTATACTTTTAGGAATTGTGAATAAACTAAAAATTAAAAGTGTGAACAAACCGAACAAAGGAAAACACAGTTAGTTCCATACTCATGATTACACTCTTTCTGATATTTATATTAAAACTCAAATAATTCAAAGGTGATAACAGCAAGTAAGGACACATGTTCAAGGAAACCGGCACCAACATACTAATTATTTTTTTGCAGGGCACTTTAGCAACAGATAGCAAATAACTTATGAAGCTTCCAAGACCAGGCTTTGGTAATGATCGTAGTGACTGCAGGCTCTCATTAATTCAATTTCATAGGGCAAAGAGTAAATGGTAGAATGTCTGTTACTCATGAAGTATGTTTCCAGGGAATGAGCTATGAATACGCTCCAGAAGGTTCACGAAATTCCAGTGAAACCCACATACTTTAACCTGTCAGCAAACGTGCTTTGGGCAAAGCAGCATTTCGAACTTGGATCCGCAAACATAAGAACTAGCAGGTTTTTATTAAACTGAATCTTTCTGCCCCACGTTTGAATTCTTCCTGGATTCAATAAGCCTTATCCACGGATATGAAATAAAAACAGAGTTTAATTCTAATAATCAAGGTTTTTATATGATAAGGACATCTTTCAAAGCCTTCAGATAACCCTTTTTTTCCAGGATATGAATAACTGAATTGTGAGGTAGGGCCACGTGTGGAGCGTTTGCCTAGCTAGGGTGCAGGGCTGTGGGTAGCTTGGGGCAGCTTGGCTGCCACGCTCTCACCGTCAGCAATGAAGTGCTCGGGCACGTGCAACGTCACCTTCACGGTGAGCGGGCAGGACATCTGGCTGCCACACACCATCGCCAAGACGCAGGAGCTCACAGCGATCAGGGTCAGGGAGGTCTTGTTCACCGGGCTTTTCAGTAAACCTAGCAAGGAAAACACAAAAAGAGACATGATGCTATGGAGTGAGAAGTGCCAGCAGCATGGAGTTTGAGAATCGTGTCATTTCCTAAACAGAAATCTGCCAAAGGCAAAGCAAAAGCCCCTCTGTTTTCTTGCCTGTGTGGACTCTTGTTAGGTCCTGAGTTAACGCTTTGGAAAATGAGAGAGGGAGTAACTTTTTGTCGCCATGACAAAATTTCTGAGTAGACTATTCAAAGAGGAGGATAGAATAATCTTGGCTCACGGTTCCCTTGGCTCCATAGTTCTGGGCCTGTGATGCGGCGCAGCATCGTGGCTGAGAGGACCTGACAACCAAAAATGCTCAGCCTATGGCAATGAGGAAGGACAGTGAGCCAGCAGGTAAGTGGCAGGACAAGACCCAGCCCCAACGGCATGCCCAGGGACCCACTCCTTTCAAACAGGTGTCTTCTCCTATTTTCCACCGCCTTCTAGTAATGCCTTCAGATTATGAACCCATCAATAGATTAATCGCTTGATGACATTAAACCACTCACAATCCAGTTACCTTTCAAAAGCATCACTTGTGAACATACATTAATTAACATATGTGCCTTGGGGGATGTTTCATATTCAATGGCCGACTATAGGCCCTCACTATTTATTTTGGCAAAGACAATAGAAATAAGCTTCTGGAGAACTGTGGCCCTTCTCAGTCTTCTCCATGCCACTTTGGTCATTATTGATAAGGATTAGATTATGTTCATTTCCCCACTCTCTCGAGTGACAAAGGGAAAGGCATTGCACTGTTGAACTGAGTAGAGCCTGATAGGATGGAAACACTGGAGTCAGACGATTCTGGAGGCACAGCTTGGTGTTGGCTCTCTTGAGCTGTGTAACCTGCCTTATTCTCCAAACCTCAGTTCATTTATGAACATGACAGTGTACTTCATGGGATTATGGAGACAGCATGGAGTATTAAATCAGTATCAATAGTGGTATCAGTATAGATGAGATAGATAACAATACAATGCCTACAATACAGAAAGATTACACAGCTGGAAGCTGGTCATCCACCTGAGTTTCACGTGAGGAGGATCTCTTGTGAGACATTTACAGAGCACAATTAGAATAGGTCCATCCTTGAGAAGTTTACAGGCCAGGAGAGAGAGGCAATATTATTACAGACAATTATGTTCCAAGACAAATTATGTTAAGACCTCTACAAGAGGGCAGAATGTGGGGAGAAGGCCTTGCATGGGAAAACCGAAGACAGTTTTATGGTTACCCCAGAAGAGGTAGATTGAAACTTCATGGCTACAGTGTGCTGGGCCAAGCAAGTCTGTCTGTCCTGAGTGCCCTTCATTGCTCATTTCTTAGGATCAATCCTTTACATCTGTCTTGCTTATTTTGATTACCAGCACTTGAGCAATTCTCACTAACTTTCTTTTGCTTGCTTAATTGTTTTTTTGAGCAAATTCTTATCTTCAAACCTCCAGGATATTTGCTCTGCAGTCACTCCAGGAGATGTCAAGCACAACCCATTCAAAATGGGTCCCCTCACCTTCTCCTCAAGGCCCCCGCTCTTCTGAGCTCCATAATATACTAAAAGCACCACCATGGAGATAGTCACACATGCAGTTGCTATCTTTCAGGCTTTTGTCTTCTTGCCTTACAGAAATGAAGCAGTCATATCGTCATTTCTTTCCTTCCCTTTTCTATTCTTTAATGCATTTAGTGCAGGGTGTTTCTATGCAGCTGAGACTCACACTGATCTTCCTGTTTTCAGCATCCTCAGCACTGGGACTACAAGCACGTGCAACTACACCCAGAGCTTAGCAAGCACTACACTCGGTGGCCAGCTCAGCATGCTCAGGGGCAGGGGCAGTGTGGTATGTGGTGCCGGGGGTCAAACCCTGGTCCCTGCGCTTGCTCAGCAGTCGTTTAGTCTGCTGAGCTATCTCTGCAGCCCACATAGCGCTGTTTCTATATCCTTAGCGATTTCACATTTCCCTCGTCATCTCTGCTTGCTAACAGGATGAAGCTGACAGGCATGGGCATATCTGCCCCTTCACCCTCTCCTGAAACCCTGAAGTTGTCTGCAGCATTTCATCACAGGATGTGTCACATGCTCAGTAGCTTGACGTTGTACCCTCTTGATGAATCCCTCTGTCCCAGTGATCTCTCCTCCCCATGAAGGTGTTTGAAAATGTGTCTCATTGTCCCCCCAAGGCCTCATGCTGTCATTGTGGCAGACGTCTAGAGTCTGTGATTAGTTCATGAAACCGTGTTGGGACTATGGGTGTGAGTGCTATACCCGTCCTGGGGCAGATGGCCCGAACACTGTGTAAGTAAGGGAGAGAGACTTGCTGGGGGCCACCGCCGCTGCTCCTGCCTTTGGCTCTTGCTCTTTTGCTGGTTTCTGCTGTCCTGGACTGTCTCCCTCTGCCATGTGCCACTCTGCCATGGAGCAAGCCAAGTTTGGGCTGATACATCATAAACCTCTGCTTCCTTCATGTTTGGTGGCAAGTACATTGTCCCAGCAATGAGAGAAAAGTAAGCAAGACAGAAGGCCCCAAGTGTTGCAGAACCTGAGGGTCAACCTCTTTATCATCTCAACAATGGTTGCACTGCTCTTTCTACAGGTAGAGCTCCCCTGCTTCCCCTGGGTTCTTTCTCATCTCTATTGGTGATTTGTCATTAATGGAAATTCTTCATTCAGTTAAAGTAGTCTTCATACTTATTGCATTTTGTCATAAATCTCATTCTGGGCACACAAGTTCTGTGCATAAAAACTCCTGGGGCAAACATGCCCTGTCCTTTATCATTTTATGCCAGTGCCTGGTATTGTGCCTGGTACAAGGTTGAGTCTCAGGAGCCACAGTCACTCCCAGGAATGATGGTGACAATATTAGTAACCAGCACTGCAAACACTGAGCACATAGAACACCAGCTGGCATGGCCACACTAATGGGATTCCCTGGAACAAGAGCCTTTTAGGATGTTTTAGGAATATCTATTTTTCTTAATAAAAGTAAGCTGCTTGAAAGAAGAGATCCCAGTTCCCATCTTCTATTTTTTTGTTTGTTTGATTGGTTAGTTTTTTTTTTTTTTTTTCCCCTCATCTCTCTCAATGCCTGGGACCTAGAAGTTGCTTAAACTTATATTGTTGAAAATACTAATTTTAATGTTTATATGTGTATAGTACATAATCATTACATTCATCCTGGGGAGTTGGTACAAGGACATAACACTTCTTGCATCTTCTCTCATCCTCTTTCCTCTTCCCTCTCCTTTCTCTATCTCTTGGTCTCTTTCCTTTGTGAAAAGATCTATTAAGTTTCAGAAAAGGATCTTCATCTTTCTCCCTTGTCTTAAGTCAATGCATGACACAATCATAACTATACACACACTTACAGTTGTTCCAGTGGTAGAAGAGATGGTAAATGGAAGAAGTAAATAAAAAATGGTTCTAGTGTCAGGATACAGAAAATCTCTAAAATCTAAAATGATCAGAATAAGGGCTGGGGAGATAGCTCAGTAGAATAAGCGCTTGTCTGGCAAGCACAAGGACCTGAGTTCAATTTCTGGTTCCACAAAATAAATAAATAAATAAATAACCAGAAAAAGAAAAAAAAGGGGGCTGGCCTGATAGCTTAGCAGACTAAAGCACCTGCTTAGGCAGAGCACAATGGACAGTGTTCGATCCCCTGCATGTTATGCTGGCAGTGCACTGAGATAGCGATTGGTGGTTCTTGCCTGTAATCCCAGAGCTTGGGAGGCTGAAAAGAGGAGAAGCACTGTGAGTCCAATCTACGTAGTGACTCTGTAGACCTTGTACTAAATACATAAAAAAAAGAAAAAAGAATGAAATTTTATCTCTCACTGGTGCCACAAAAAAAAAAAAAAAAAAAAAAAAAAAAAAAAAAAAAATGGTTCAAATTCTGACACCACATATTTTTTTAGTAACTAGCCAATAGGAGCAGATACCATGGTTCTACTAGAGGGGCAATGGGTTGGGGTTGCTCCCTCTCACAGAGTCCACAAGAAAGAGCCAACACAATACTGTAACGTCTACTATACAACAGAGCCCTCCCACAGAGGAATCGTGAGAAATCGCTTCTCCCTGAGATTCTGTGGTCTTTTTATGGGCACAGGGATGAGTAAAGATGAGTCTAGATTAACAAATTCTGGCGAAGGTGAAACTGCTCCCAAGCACTTGGTTAGAAAGCCTTCTGGGGGCTCCTGGCACCGGAAAGAAACGCTCCTCCAGTGAGCCACAGAAAACAGATTCCTGAGCACCTCAGACATGACCGGCATACCTCTGACCCCGGTAGCAGAAACCGTGGCCACCAACGCACGGCTGTTGCTAATTAACCAACCCCTAGAAGTGTGCCTGCACTCCACAGGGCTGATTTCCTATTGGAGGGAGACCACCGACTGAGGAACAGGAAAGGCATTGCTCAGATTCTCTCTAAGGGCCTTGCTGGACTAACGGAATCCTCTAGGTTATGGAAAGCTTCATTGCAGTCCAGGGTCTTTAGAAGTCAACCTGGGGACTGAGGTCACATTTCACATTAGCTTTTCCAGTTCCTACTTTTACATTAAAACTAGGAATAACATGACGAATCCTTTGAGAGTGTCATAAGAATCAGATGAGACAGTAAATGTCAAACTCTTTGTATAGTTTCTGGAACACAGTAGGCTCTTAAATGATAATTTCCAGGGGTCTGTGGAGATCCCTCAGTGACATAAGTGTCTGTCTGTCAAGAAGAAGGTCCTGAGTTCCATCCGTGGTATTTTTTTTTTTTAAATCTTTTTAGATTTCTTTTTTTTAAAAATTTTAGATCCATCCTTGGTATTAAAAAGAAACAAAAAGAAAGAAAGGATATTTTCCAAAGCACCCAGAGCTATCTGTCTCATTACTGAAGCTAGAAATCAGAACCTGTTTCCTTTTTTGCCAAACACATTATCTGAACATATTAAAGGCTGGATTATGCTTTATAGACACGGGGATGGAACAAGTAATGAAGAGAGGGACAACAGGGAGAACGCGGAAAGGAGAACGGGGATGCGCAAGGGATGACTCAGAAAATTCCTGGATCACCACAGTTGCCTCTGAAGTCCACGAGGAAGAAAGCATATAGCTGAGGTCTACACGGAGGCCACCTATGCATGGACAAGCTGCTGGGGTCTGGGAAGTTGCCTTGGCAACCAGAAACTTCACAGTGGGCCTCAAAGGTGACTTCTTCAGGACTTCTTGGCCCATGGAGCTGAGCATCAGCGCTGAGCTGGAGTAGGAGGTGGAGACAGGAGCAATGCAAAAGGCATCTATCCCATAATACTTGTCCTGCATCCTTTCCATGCACGTTCTGTATTATCCTCCTGTTGAATGGGGCCAAATAGAAAGGAGGCAGTGCTGCTGTAGCGCTTCCTCTGACCAACGCACTATGCTACGACACGGCTGCGTACCTGTCTTTCTTCCCTTTTCTGCCTTCGCCTACCTCTTTCTGGGCACCGTTTTAGGGTTGGGAGAAATGACAGTGAGCCAAACAGCCAACGTACTCGAAGCTTACACGTTACAGGGTGAGAACGGCCTTCTGAAATCCTCACAGCAAGAAGCTGGTGTTATCATTGTCTCAATTTCACAGAGAAGCCCAGAACAATGAAAAGACTTACTAACATTGCCCGGTTTGTATGTGCAGACACTGGGTTTTGACCCATCCTGGCCCAGCCTCTCAGCTGTATCACACAACCTCTCACTTCAGCGTGGCATAAGGGTTCCAGGATGCCATCATAGAGTCATAGAAAATACGGTCTTTGGAGACAGATATATCCATGTTCAAAGCCTGGCTTATTTTCTCTGTGACACTTTTTAATTGAGCCAACTCCAGTAAATCAAAAGCTTCCATATGAAGCAATACAAAAAGTGATCTTCTTCAAGAACTAATGTAGAGATGAAATAAGATTAGAGGTATGATTGCCAATCACGAAAATCCTCCATCAGTGGCAGTTCCAGGACACAGCATGAAGACCGTCAGGTGCTGGAGGTCTCAGTGCTCTTTGGTTCACAACCACCTATGCAGTCCTCTCCTGGCCACTTCTAGGGGAGGGAGCCATGCTACAGGAGTGTGCAGCCCTACAGTGTACACAGATCGCTGGGGCTGGAGCAAGTCAATAATCTAATTTCCATTCCCTCTTCCTCGTCATCTTCTCTTATGGTAGAAGAGAATGGCACAATATGCTTGGTTTGAGCAATTCAACTGGAAATAATTTGGCATTGTTGATCTACATACTGCCTATAATTCCGGGCTTGATTGATTCTTGGTTTGGAAATGCCAGGTGGAGAGAAGGAAATCAAATTTAAGTTAAATCTGGAATTGAATCAATCACATTTTACAATGAAGAAAATAGATCTAACCCCATCGGATCATGATGCATGGAAAATTTAAAGCTGCTCTGCTCCCATTAATTCCTTCCTCCTACCATCTCTAAAGGATGGAAGATCCCATTTTAAGAAATCATTTCTTTCTTTAAGCAGCAAATGGTGTTGCATGGAGGAGCTAGCATCCCAGTGACCCAGAATATTAGGGTTGAGGATACCAGTAGGTGAAAGAGGATTTAGACGAGGGAGAGGCTGAGCTTTGGATTTAGATGTGGAGATCTTGATCCAAGTTTATCCATGTTATAACTGCCTGACTCTTGGCAAGATGCAGGAATTCACAGAGCCTCAGTTTTCTAATCTCTGAAATGGCAGTGAGAGTCCCCAGCTGGTAGGAAGCTGGTGGGTGGAGAGGAACACCCGGCTCTAAGCGCTAAGCACTGTGCCTGATACGAGCCTCGGGCTCAGAGCTGCCAGCATCTTTCATGTCACTTCACCAAAGCCCCATGTCCCAACCATCCCACACCTGCCATCCACAGGGGCAAGGGCCATTGTGAGACTTCTGGCCAGGCTGGAACCCTGGATTTATAGAGAGCTGCCGATCTCTGCAGAAAAGTCATTTCAGTCCTCTGAAATTTAATCTTTAGTCAAAGGGAAATTGTTTCATTCTATAATTAGTTGCTTGTGTGGCATCTCCTTTACTCAGACCTCATAGTACATGTCCTCTTACTGGTGCCCTTGTCTACAGCATCCTTGACTGTAGTAGGTGCTCAGTAAACATCTATTGAATGAGGGAATGAGCATTGTTCAACTGTTCTTTTCTTTTCTACCAAGAGATGTCAGTAGTAGAATATTATTTTTCCAGCCAAGTGTAATTGCTCACTTTCTCTGGCAAGGGTAGGTCTCCATCTAGTTAGATATCTCCCCCAAAGCCTCTTGTGAGGTCCAAATCTCCCAACACAGGATGCTGACCAGGGAAACCATGGCACAGTAGCATGAAGCTGGGTGCCTCCTGGCATTCCTGCATCACCTGAGCTGCATTTATGGATACTAAATTGGGACACTTTTTCTGACAAGTGCACATGTCATGCTAGAGGGAGAGATGAAGGATATCTGTAGCTGGAGCTTTCTCAGAGCGTTAGCATGTGTGCCCCGTATCCCCAGCCCATCTCTTACAGATTTTCCATGCGTTCCTGCATGGTGCTTCAACATCCACATCTGTTCTCTGTTCCTACACTTTTGGGTCCATCATCTGCCCCCATGCTCTCCCCTCTCACTGTCACATATGTGTGTGTGTGTTTGTGTGTGTGTGTGTGTGTGTGTGTGTGTGGTGTGTCCTCTGACCATGGCAATCTCAAGTCCATGATAAACTTTAAATATTTCCCTCAGTCTCTCCTATTGTGCAGGTTTGTCCCTTGTAAGCTCACCCAGCTTCTGTTTGCATTCTTCTAGAGACAGCAGATTGAACTCTTCCACTGCCAGGATTACTACTTCCAAATAACTTAATGTCTAAGGAGACCTAGACACTCAGTCTAAAAGCCAGCTTCTGGTGCCCAGTTAAACAGGCTGCATCTAATATCTCCACTGGAGGGTAGCTATTGAGTTAGTTTAGGTGATAGTTAGCTTTCCTTGAGCTTTCCGTCCTCCAAATTAGATATCACTAGCTTGACTTTATTTCTTGTACATCACATTTCGATTATCCTCGTAATGCTTTGTAAGGACTGGCTCTTCTTATAACATGCTTTCTGGTAGGAAAATCATCCTTGTTCATACCATCCCCATCCTCAATGCTTATAAAAACTTATGTACCAGACACTAACTAAACTTTCCCGGGGCGCGCCTCACTAATCATAACAGATGGCCTATGGGATGGTTTCTATGACCACTTACGTTTTGCAAAGAGGAAATAGGCTCCTATTTGCCAAAAGTCTTGCAGTTCAAAAGCAGTGAGGCTGAACTACAAAACCACCAGACTTGAGAGGCACGCTCATGGCCGTAACCTTCCGCAACATCAGCATCTCCTTAACCTGCTAGAGGTCACCTCAGCAGAGTAGAAGCAACCACCTGAACCACCGAGCCACTCGCTTCAGACCTCTGCATGCCCTGTCATCCCTGGTGAGCACCAGTGTACTCACTGTGATCTCCTTGTATCACCTGATACTGGCTGCAGCCTTCAGAGCTACTCTGCATCACATGAAGAAAACTGAAGAAGTGGTCAAAGGAAAAAGGTGTGCAGTAGGTGGCTTTTGCTCCTCTCCCCTTCACACCAGGAAAAAGAATACGTGGACTCCTCGTAGTATTCAGGACCAAATCCTCACCTGCAGGGCTAGTGGGAGACAACAGAGGCAGCTTTCCTCCTGGGAGAAGGGAGCTTCTGCAGCTCAGGCTTGAGTTTCGGCACCTTGCTGGCATTCAGGCCACTGGCAGAGGGCCCTTGAATGGGGCTCTGGAGAGCTGGTTTCTCAGATTTCTTTTGTGATCATTTTAGGCAGCTGCATTTACAAGAGCCAAAGGAACTTCAAGGGGATGAAAATGGCAATCTTGAAAAGAGTGGGGAGGATGAATACACTATAGATGACACCATGTTCTTTAGCTGTTGTTAGCTTAGGAGTTTCTCTCAAGTATTTCACTGGCTTTACCCCAACACTGTACACTCTATTGCTGGTAAAGCCAACAAACAAATGATGAAAGAGAGATTCCACTGTAAATTCCTATTCAAATGCAGAAAAATAATCACACTTACAAGACATTTGTCCTGACTGCAGAACCATCATTAGAGAGCAAAGTGAGGAAATGAAGATCTACTTTAGGGAGATATGCAAAGCTTGTTTTTAGTGATAGTCACAGATCCCACTTATTAACTCTTGTTCCTGTGGCAGGTATTGCTCCAAAGCTTACAGTACGTCATTCTATTCAAACTCCTTAACACGTGGAAAGTCAGGGTTGCTAATTATTTTTTCATTAGAAAAATCAAGACTTAATAGGTTATAGAGAAATGGCAAAGGAAAGTTTCATCCAGCCTTATTTGACTTCAATGTCTGTACTCTTCTAATTTACACGTGTTGGAGGAAATACAGTTTTAAATTCACAGGAAAATATGGGTAAAGAAGGAAAAGAGACAGAGACAAGAGGCTCGTTCATGAGGTTAAAGACTATTCCACTGTATTTAGCAGGCTGATGGGCTGGATTAGAGGGGGAAAAGATGCTGAACTCAATAGATGAACTTGCAATGTGGAAATGAGAAACAGTACAGAAGATGACTTAAAGGAGCTACAGTTCAAGAAAGGCTCAGAAATAAATGGGAAAGGAAAAGCCACAGAAGGGGGCAGCTGAAGTTAAATTCACAGGCGCACATTAGCTGGTGCTAGCAAAATTATTCTCAAGACATTAGTGGCTTACTCATTCGGTAGCCCTCTAAGAACATGTGCTGTCTGGTTATATTACTACCTTCAGCCCATGCCAAGGTAGAAGAAAGTGAGGCAAGGAAGACGTAGTGACCAAGTCTTGCAAAGAGACAGAAACCAAGAGAAGGCACGTGTCTCCGTGACTCCCAGGAAAAACAAGAACCAGTAATAATTCACATCCATGAACAACATCTAGCACTGTTGCTCACAGAACATAGGAGAAAAGTCATAGTTCGATCCTCCAAGATCGGTGAAGGAAAACTTTTCAGAGCTTCCAATGACAATAGACAGCCTGCCGCGGCATGCAGGCCCGGGCTTCCCCACAGAAGTCCCGGTGATGTCCACGGACTTTGACCCATGAAAGCAGAGGCAAGGAGACAGCATTTGTGGTGCCATTAGTCCTCGCTCTGGCTTCTCTCTCTCCTTCCCCCCCCCCCCTCTGACTTAGTACAGGGTCTATAGAGTCTCACTATACAAATCAGATTCATACTGATCCTCCTGTTTTCAGCCTCCTAAGTGCTGGGATTACAGGTATGCACCACCAGGCCCCTCTCAGCACACCCAGAGTGTGGGGCCAGCGGGGGACACAGGGGTTCGTACCTGGTCCCTGTGTCTGCCTAAGCAGGTGCCTTAATCCACCGAGCTATCTGGCCAGCACTGTTCTCTTTCCCTTGACACTTAGACTGTACATGAGAAATAACAGAAAATAGGCTTTTGCTGAATGGTGCAGAAGGTTTCCATGGCAGTTAGATTGCTTGTCCATTTCCTTGTGACTGGCCACTCCCATCCCACCCTCATATGTTTTCCTTTCTTCTCCCAACATATCAAAGGGAGACCAGGTTTAGAAGGTCCAAGAGAATCCCCATCTCCCAGAAGTTACCTTAACCACTGTACCTCATGGGAACCCAACATCCCTCTTCTCTGCTCCCTTATATCTCACCTGTCTAATTTAAATCACAGAATCTCAGAATGGCAAGAAATCACAAGAGTGCTGACCTCAACGTGTTGCACCATGCAGGTCATTTCTGTAGTGCTTCCCCACGGATGTTCAGCCTGCGTTTGAACGTTATCTAAACTTGGAGCTTGTTAACTCAGAGATCATTTAATTAATGATAGCGATGGCAATAACAATGACATTGATGGGGGGGTTGGGAAGCATGAACACTGTCCTAAATATTTTATTCTTTTTGTTCAATGATAAGGGTTTGTTATCTCATTTTACAAATGATGAAACTGAATGTACTCTAAGGTTGGAGCACTATGGAGAGGTAAAGCCAGGATTTCAATCCAGGTCTGAACA
>PVKN010012299.1:0-20886 GCA_004027915.1 Capromys pilorides
TCACATAATACCACTTGTAAACATGGACTCAACCTTTTAATCATTTATAACTGATTTTAAAATGATGACATGAATATGTTTCACCATCTGTCACAGGGCTACCTCTTAATGTTAAGCATATAAATTCAGTTCATAAAACATTTGTAAAGTTCCTACTAGGAACTCAACAATGAACTGGATTCCAGGGATATGAAGAGAAAGAAGACAGACTTTCTTGTGGGGTTTTCACATCTAGGGGAGAAGAGGCAGATTTATAAAGAAAAGGTTACCACACATGTGATAAATGCATAGTAGAGCTATATTATGCATTTAGCTTACATGTAAAGTATCATTCACTTACCTTATTCTTAATAAAGGCCTAGTAGAATATATATATATATATATATATATATATATATATATATATATATAAAATATTAAGCTATTATGTCATTATGATACATTTTATTACATATACCCCATCCATCCATTCACCCAGCATCCATTTCTTTACATTAGGGATTGAACCCAAAGCCTTGCACATGTAAGCCAAGTGCTCCACTGTTTAGCTATGTCCTTGGGCCTCGTTATTTTTTATTTCAAGGCGGGATCTAGCTAAGTTGCCTGGCCTCACCTTGAACTGTGATCTACCTGCCCCAGCCTTATGAATAGCTTAGATTATACACAGACACCATGCATATCTTATATTTGAATAAGTTCGTTATATTTATTACTATATTAGAATGGAATAAACCATGTCCACAAGCAGGAACACTTTAAAACTACATCTTTATTCATTTGACAGATGGTCAAAAAAATGCAAAATGAGGCCACAGTGAGACACCACTACGCTCCTACTAGAATGTCTAAGTGTAAAAGCAGTGCAGAAAATATGATCATCTCATTCCTGTGAAAAGGATAAACACACACCTACTAACATCATGCAGTCATCTACCTCCCAGGTATTTATTCAATGGAAAAGAAAAATCGAACTTACAAATCAAAAGACGAGCACTTATTCACCGATCTTCACAGTAGCTCTGCTGGTTCAATGCTTACTTATCAGATGAATGAGTAGCCAAGGGCCACACAGTCAGACCATGGGAAGCTGCCAAGAGTAAAGAGAGATGGACCATCCGTGTCTACAGAGGCCTGGATGGATCTCAGAATGATGATGGTGAGTGAAAGAAAAAAAAAAAAAAAAAACAGAAAAATGGAGCAGATGTGGAATGAGCTCAGCTTTAGCCAATTCTAGAAAGTAAGATGTAAGCTCTGTGAGAAGGTACAGAGCAGTGGTTGTCCGGCAAGGGGACAGTAGCACATCTAGCACATCTGGGGCAGGAAAGGGAGATCTCAACGGGGCGCATGAAGCTACCGGCGTGAGGTCTTGCAGTGTCAGAGCTCACCACAGCCCATGCCTTATGTTTGGTGTACCAATGAAGCTGACAAATATAAAGACACAATCACAATAAACCCTAAGAGAATATGGAAAAAAAGAAAAAAGACCAAGGGATTTGAAACTCAGAACCCCATCCAGACACCAACTGCAAGGCCACCCCAGGTTTCCGGAAATGGTTTTCTTATCCAGAAATTATTAATGGGATTAGTAACTTTTGCCCTGCTATGATATGGGCTCTCAACAGCTGAAAGGAACAAATGCAAAAATGGCCTTGCACGGTGTTAAGGCACTGCCACAGGGGTGGCTGTCCTCACAGGCACCGGACTCTTTCCTCTGGAGATGTAGGACTTTGCTATGACAGAGAGCAGAAAGATGACAGAGGGTGAGAGGAACATCTATGGAGCTGAATGAGTCCCTGGAGGAGGCACAGCTCGGGGACTGAAGGCAAGGCAGAGGGTGAGGAGCAAGCGCGCAGAAAGGGCTACATGGAGAGGGGCACAGCTGGAGAGCCAGGGCAGGAGAACTGCTGCTGCTGCGGCAGAGGACAGGAGCCAGAAGAGCGCGCGGGCCCTGGCCTCTCCCCTGTGAACACAGCGCTCTCCACAGCACCGCAGGCTGCTTGCTGGACAGGGACTTCGCTTCCCTGGCTCAATCCATCTGCCTGAAATGCAGCTCCTACTCGCCATGATGGTGAAGGCGACACACCCTCCCTGGCCACCACCTCTCCCTGGGACTCCATTGCTCGCCGGCCCATGCACAGCTGGCTCCGTGGACACTCCACACATGTCCCCTCGTTTTCCACGGTGCCGTACTCTCTGGCTTCCCTCAGTCTCTTCTCACGAATCAGAGCTGCTTCTGGAAGCTTGCCTTAACCTCCAGATCAAATTTACCCACTAGGAGGCCCTGTCCTAGGCCTCACCCTCTTCTCCTTCATAATCTGGGTCACCTCTTTCTGGGCTTTTTTTTTTTTTTTTTCATTTGTTTGTTTGTTTGTTTGTTTGCAGGACCAGTCTTCAAACTCATGACCTTGCATTTGCAAGGTAGGCACTTGTGCCACAGAGCTATCTCCCCAGTCACCTCTTTCTGGCTGTAGCGTGGAATCCCTTCCCAGGGTGGCCTGACCTGGGCCTGTGTCTCTCACTTCACTGTGACCTCCATCAGGGCCAGGAGACTTTTCTATTTTCGTTGCCCATCTCAGTGTATGCCCAGACACCAGATGTAAAGAAAAACTGACTAAGGGAGGGATAAATTAAAATCTCAAAAACATCTTTATGAAGAATCAGAACAAATGAAATGCATTTGCCTAAAATTAATCTACAAGGTGTAATCCATGATGTAAGCTTGCCTGCTTGTTTGTTTGATGGCATGTGGAACACAGGCTCAGACAATCTTCCTGCCTCAGCCTTCTGGGGCTTGGGCTACAGGCCTGCAGCACCATGCCCAGCTCTGGAAGCATCAGTGTTCTTATTTTATGACAAGGACACTAGGGCTCAGAGAGGCAAAGCAGCTTGCCTCCCACCCCACCGCTCTGAAGTGGCAATATCAGGAGACACACTGGACCCTGACTCCAAAGCCTAACCTCTTGGTCAGTTCTGTCTCTCCTGAGTGGATCCCTCAGGCTCTGTCCAACTAACCTCCTCTGAGGCTATCATTTCAAGAAAATTAGCTGCCAGGTGCCCAACAAGGCTGCCCCATCAGCGATCTGCATTAACCTCTTGATTCTTAGAGGCACCTGCCAAACTCACCCTCCAGGAATGACTCGCTCCTCAACCTCCAGGAAAGGAGCTGAGAAGACTTACACTCCAATTGACCCCAAGGGTTAAAAGGGGTGCCCGTTTAGCTAACATCAGCAGTGCTGACTCTAAATTAATATTTCGACATCAATCTTCATCCACCATGCAGCCGCTCAGAGCTGTGTCCTCCCTGGGTGAGCCCTGGGCAGCTGGCTCCAGGGAGGTGGGAGGGTCAGAGCAGGCCCGACCTCCCCAAGTCTAATGAATTGCTTTGCCAGATGGGAAACTGCTGTTCAAAGAGAACTCCTTTCAAGTGCCCGGACTGCCCCATTACTGCAGCTATGCTCTAGAGGACTTGGTGGATAAAAGCAATTTCCCTGTGGTCACAAGTCCTCTGGAATTTGCCAGTCTCTCATTAGCACATTGCTAATAAGGTATAGAGGGCTTCTGGCCCCCCTAGTGCATTGGCATCTTGACATGGCCACGGTCAGACTACTATTGGGCTGCAGTGGAGTGAGGGAGGACCCTTAATTGAGTACCCACTATCTACCATGCATCCTGGACCACTGAATCCTCAGCCAACTCCCCACATAAACATAATTGACCCACATAAACATAATTTTAATGTAAATTCACGTTAAAATGGAGGCTCAGAGAAGTTCAGTAACTATGATCACACAGGCAGGACAAGTAGGCTGAGACGCAAGTACAGAGCTGTCTGGATTTTGGCTGCCTCTATAGTTTTAGTGACTAGTAAAGCAAAGAATCTAAGTCAAAATTCAGTTGTGTTGGCACATACATTTAAGGAATCACATTACTGACAATGATACTATTCCACTAATGCAGTTCAAAGCATTGTCTACAGTCTGGTGCCAATTTATAAACTTGGTTACCAGGTGTTATGGCTTATGTCTAATTGTCCCCCACAAAGCCTCATGCAATCATGGAGCGGGGACTTCTAGAGTTTGAGACATGAGTCATGATCCACTGGGATTATGTGTTTTAGTACTGATGGGGTACAATTTGTTCCTCCCTGGAGCATGACCTGGGCCTGCCTAGGATATGATTGGCTCCTCCCTAGAGCAGGATCAAGGGACCATCCTGGGGTATGATTGGTTCCACCCTAGGGCACAATGGGCCCTCGTCAGAGTGACTGAGCACAAAGAGACTTTTTAAAGGGCTGTTGCTCTCTGCTCCCCTGGTAGTTCTGCTGCCATGAACTGGATGCCCTCTGCCCTGGGCCAGCTGAATATGGACTGAAACCTCCAGTAACTGTGAGCTAAATAAACCTTTCCTTCCTTCATTTTGAGTGTCAGGTATTTGTTCCAGCAACGAGTAAAAGTAACTAAGACACCAGGTCTTGTGGTAAGTCTAGAAATTAGGAGAAAGCATTCAGAGATTTGGACAATCTCCAGGTGTTGATTGTGTAATTCATTATTATCGTACTTGATAGAAGTGTTGGCCCATGATACACAAGAAGCAAAGTATGTAAGAGTTCCTTCTGTAGTAGAACTTTTGCAAGAACACTGAGTTATAGGAAACTGCGTCTGGAGGTGTGGTATCATTTAATGAGCACGGTAGCCAATATCGTGTTGAGCTCAGCAGTGAAGTTTTGCCAGACTTGCCACACTGTTCTTCCAGCATTCTGGGAGGCTGAGGCAGGAGGATCAAAACTTCAAACCCGACCTGACCAATTTAACAACTCAGTAGTGAGAGGTTGTCTGAAAATAAAAGAGCAGAGGATATAGCTTAGTGCAATCCCTGGTACCAAGGGATCAAAACAAGAGGGAAGGCTTGTGCAAACCCTGCTGCAAACAAATTCCAGACACTCCAATCTTGTGATTTGGGGCAAACTCCTCTACCTGCAGTGTCTATAAGCGAAGAGAATTATGTTATTATTCTAGGCTTACTAAGAAAATTGGAACTATCTATGTGAAACTTGTAGCACAATATGAGGCACAAAGAAGCACAAAGAATGCGGACTGCTGTATTTATTGAGCACTGACATTATGCCAAGTGAAACGGTTGTTTTTATTATTCCTTATCTTTCATTGAAGCTTATACTACCATTTTCTTTGTGCTACTGTATAATCCTATTTTAGGATGTGACGAACCCCTCCCACACAGAATTTAATCATAATAGATCAAAATATGATTTTCTAAGGGCAATTATGATTGAACTGGGGAAAGAGAAGACAAAATGAGGAAGATCCCACAGAGGTTATTGGTAGTTTCCAGCACGGGAGCATGAACAAGGCCTTTGGAAAATAAACGTAGCTGGGGAGGATCTTAGGATGCAGGATCCTGGGGACAGGAAAGGGCCGGATGAGGGCAGGTGCTGAGGTAGGGCTGCTGTGCAGAGGTGGTGGAGGAGGGGACACTCAAGTCAGCAGCGCAGCACAGAGTTAAGAAACAAGCTGGGATTCGACTGCCTGGGCACGACATCTCATCCTTTTCATTAAATGACTGGGAGGCCTTGGAAGAGGTAGATTACCTTTCTGTCCCTCAGCTTTTCTACCTGTAAAATAGAGGGAAACAATGGCACCAATTTCATATGCTGCCTGTGAGAAGCAAGTAGGTGCGTGCACGTAGTAGGCAATTTTCAGTGCTTGCTGCAATTATTAGTGGCATCCACAGGGATGACAGTAACAGAACACTCTAGGCACTGGCCACTCTCCCACAGCTCCCTACTATTAATTTCAAGAAGCCCCAAGTGAGCGCACGAAGATGACTCAGCCCAACCCCTGTCTCACTGCTGGAAAATCAGCATGTGACAGGTCACCAAACTCAGCACTGCACTGGAATGACAGGGCTCTTAGAAAATAAAAATCAGCCTTCCCAAAGCATTTACTCCTAATTACTCTCTCCGGTCCCTGAGGGGGTGACGCTAGAGACTTCAGCAGGCACAGACTCTCACTTGCCAGGCGTAGCTTTGAGTCCTGCTCATCGTGGGCATTCCTTGCGGCAAAGGGCCCCTGAGTCCTGGGGTGGCTCAGCTACCACATGGGCGTCATTAGGGGGGCAAGATCTTTGCCCTTGAAAATGCATTGCAGATCCTGTGAGAAACATCCAGAGGGGCCTGGTGACTTGCAGGACAAAGCCTTAACCTTAGAAGAAAGCTCAGATCTGGTTCAGCCACACATAGTGCAAGTCCGGTGAATGAATAAAAGCATCATCCAGCCAGGTCTAACTGTACAATGACCAAATTTGACACCAATGAAAGCAAGTGAAATATCGAAACTTTACATTGAAATAAGATATGACTTTCCATGAAATGAAGCCCGACTTCTACTTCAGAGTAGATGTTTCAGACACCCTGTAGATACAAAGAAGGATAATCTGAAATTAGACAGAAAGAAGAGAAATTTACCATTGCTTTCCAAACTAGGCTTCCTGGAGGTGATTCTGTCAGCTTCTCCAACCTGAAGGGTGGGAAGCTGTCCTAACCCCCAGCTTGTCAATGCAGTCACACCCCCAGCCCAGTCACTTGGTGACCTCTGCTGGCATTGCTTGGGTAGTACACAGCTGGTGCTGGTGGGTCACCAGGCCTCCCAAGGGAATAAACAGCATTTATCCAGTCCTATGTCTTTTGATGCCCATTATCCAAATCTTACTTGTCCTAATAATTTGTAACAGAAGGAGGCAAGAAACATTGGAGAAGTGGTTGATTCTTATGTGGAAAGCACAAAATAAGTATGGAGCACATTGCAATGCCTGAAATTAAAGATGGACCAAAAAGAACAAAAGCCCCAAGGCATGTCAAATACACCAGGATCCAACCCCACAGAGCTGCAAATGACCCAACCAGAGGAATCTGAGCCAACAAACGAATGTTCTGGTATTGGATTGCAATGCAAAGTGCTGAATAATTATACATGAGGCTGTATTAACTTGAACTCATAGATGACTGAATGAATGAATTAGGAACAAATGTGCATTACAACTGTCTGAGGCAAAGGATTACGAGTCTGAGCTAAACCTGTGGAGCTCAGTGATTTAGAAGGACCCTATCTCTAAATAAAAATATGAATAAATAAAAAAGGACTAGAGATGTCTCTCAGTAAAAGCCCCTGGGTTCACTCCCCTGTACCACATGGTCTGGGATCCTCTCCTGTCTTCTCTCTCCATCTCCCTCTCCCTCTTACTTTGTCTTTTTCTGCCTGTCTCTGTCTCTGTCTCTGTCTCTGTCTCTCACTCCCTCCCTCCAATTTTCTTACAAAGAAATTCCAAATAATATAGGTAGATGACATTATATTGTTGTTGTTGTTGTTGTTCAACTTTAAGAGGATGTGCTTAGTCCCTCCCCATCTTTGTGTGTCGGCAGGACTAGGCAAATTACATCTGAAAAGAAGAATATAGAAAGGAAAAAGCAGCAAGTGCACTATGAAGGTGCCTGGAAGATTCCACCTTGCCCATACCATCAGGGTTAAATCCTTCAGCAGGGTGTGTGTGTGGCTGCCTTACTGGGTGGCACTCTTCCACCTAAACAAAACCTTCCCTAAAGGTGAAGAAAGAAGGAGGCGGACACCCAAGGAGGTTCTCTCATTAAATGTACGGGTGACTGATAGTCCCCAAAAGTACCAAGCATCCCAAAGGAAGGAAGCCTGAGAGATGGTCCTAGAGCAGATGAGGATGCAGGGGCCTGAGGGCCAGACAGAGTCACATCCCTTGCTGTCTGCAGCAGGTGAGGACCATGGGTGAGGATGGTAAAACACGAAAAAGTCCTGAGCTTAGAGTGACATCACAGTGTAGGTTTCTTCATTTTGACATATGTGACAATGCCAGGGAAACTGAGTATGACGTACTCAGAAACTTCCTGGACTGTATTTGAACTTTTACTGTAAATTAAAAATTGTTTCAAAATATTAAAAGTATTTATAAACAGTAATTGAGTATTCATAAGACAAAAGAGCTGAGCGCCTGGGCCTGTGGAGACTTCTGAACAGACTCCCAGGAAATGAACACCCCAGGCCCTTGGCTCTGGGTGTGAGGGTGCAGGCAGGGTTGGCACAGGAAGCCCAGGAACACCCTCCTGGGAAAGAAATCTCTTGGTCCTCCAGGCCCATGGTAGGGACCAGGGGCTCAGATGCTGCTGGATGTGCTCACCTGAAACCCTTCTAAAAGTTAAGTTAAAAACCTACCCATGTGCTGTTGTGCCAACAACCAACGGCAAATGGTCCTACTTTCTTTTCCCTAGCATGGATTCCCACATGAATCATCAGAATTTGACCCCACAACCGGGGCTGAGGAGGGCATTGCTTTGAGAATCCTGTTATAGTTTAATACATTATGAGTTTGCAGAACAGCATTTTCTGTTTGTCTCCTCCTCCACTCACTGCCCTGATGCTATCATCCAGTCTGTGGCCCCAAATGTACTTCTCCTTCCCAGATTCTCAACCCCAGACTCATAGTCCTGCAAGCATCTCTGTCAGGACATATCTAGCCTACCTTGTCCAAACAGAACAGGGTCTCACTGTGCAGCCCAGGTCGGCCTTCAGCTCACTGTGTAGCCCAGGCTGGTCTAGAACTCACACTGATCCTCCTACCTCAGCCTCTGGGATTCCAGGCGTGTGCCACCATGCCCATCAAGCCACAGATCATGCGAACAACTTTGACCCTCATTTCCCTTGAATCTTCTTTGTGGTTCTACCTTACTAATATTTTGGTCTGACCCACTGTTTCCTGCCATGGCACCCGCCTTGCTCTGGGTCACCATGGCCTCTTGTCAACAGGATGTCAATGATTTCACCCTGCCAGCATCAACTCCTGGTCAGCAGCCACACAACACAGCTGCACCTGTCACTGCTTCACACAAGCAGTCTCCCCATGTCACTCGAGTCAAAGCTGAAGCGTTCAGAAGGCGGGGAGGAATCAGCCCAGGGAGCCTGTACTCCAATCCAGTGACCTTATCCTCCCTCGTTCACCCTGCTCCATCTTGGTCACCCTTAGGCCTTCCCTGGCTTTTATGTGGCTGCCAGGGAAGGCCTCCTGTCCCTGAGATTAGCAGTCTTCCTGCAGGCACATGGATGAACTTCCACCAATTCTGACCCAAATTGCGGGATTACCAGATAAAAGAAAAGCTAGCCAGTTATATTTGAATTTCAGATAAGGAGTGCTCTGGTATATACACCTGGGCATATTTTACTTGGGGACCTATTTCACCATGTATTATTTATCTGAAACTTAAATTTAAATAGACATCTATTGTTTTTATTTCCTCAATCTGACAACTCTGCACAAACGTTACCTACTGGTGGAGATTTCCATGGTCTTTCTCGAGACTCCTACCCTTCCCACATTCCTTCCTCTCCACCTTTCCTCTGCCTCGCCTACCACATCATTTCTGGGTTGATCACGTTTACCCCCTGTTACTTGTATCTATGTAACAGACGAAAGGGACTATCCATTGCTATAGCCCAATGAAGTAATGAAAACAAATCTTTAATTCAAAAGATAATTTGTCTGGCAGGATCCAAACTGTACTCCACTGCTGGGGCAACCCGCTCAGGGTCCCCTTTCTGTCCCTCTCTCAGACAGCTTTCTTTCCCCCAATATAATATTCTGCTCTTAACCTTTTAAAAAAAATAACTGTACTCCACTGGCAGAAATATTGAAATATTTGTTGAAGTTTTGTGTTTCTTCATCACAGGAGGCACTGGAGTAGGTGCTCAGGATGCTACCATAACTTTATTCTCACCAGGTTGTCTTTGTTCTCTGGTTGAGGATCAGAAAGCTTTGGAAATCATCTCCAAGGTCACCAGAAAAAAAGCTGCAGCAGCAGAAGATACCTCTGGACCTGCCCTGCATGGCAAGCTCTGCTAGTTTCGCTGCGCCAGGTGATTACAAAGGCAGATTGTGTGAAGAGGAAGTTCTGTATTTATTTATTCTTCATAAGAATTTATAGGTGAGCCCCATGTGGCACATGAAGCCCATTGGATTCAGGAAAACAGCCCTCGGATCATGGTTCTTGGTTTGCACTAAGTGTCACTCTACAGATGTGTGAGACAGAATGCAAGCAACTGGTCTCCAGGGTTCTGTGGGCCTGTCCCATGTCAAAGCCACTTGAGATCATTCACTCCCCCTCACATTCAAAGCACTCATTTGTTAAATTGTTTCGAGATGTCTCCAAGGTACAGTTTTGTTTTATAGTCACTGTCAACCCAAACCATTTCATGTTAATTTCTTACAACCCACTCAACTGTCAACTTTCCTCATCACTGATATTTATTTCCCAGCTAAATGTACATTTATTTGCTGACATTTTTATTAAACTGAACTACAATAAATCTGTCTGCATGTGTATCTGTCTTCCCTTTGTGCTCTAAAAAGCAAAGTAAGTTGGTGTGTGTATCCAAAGGGCAACCCATTGTTCAGCACAACCATGGAGCTACCTTCAATTTGGGGCAGGTTAGTAGCTTGATAAAGCTCCTGCCCAGTGTCAGGACAGTCTGAAGCCTGGAACAGGTTTTGACACCATCACCATTTGCCTGAGCACCTCCAGGTACAAAGCATACCTCACTGTCTGTCCCAGTAACCACTTAGACAGGGGGGTGAGATGCTAGGAGGAAGCCGTGAAGAGAAAGCCGTGAGCTGTGGGACATGGGCTCAACTGCTCCCCGCCTCCTCAGCAGCTGCAATGGGGCCACTAAGACAGCAGCCAGGGGAGTCAGGTCAGACCTTGGAAGCCAGCTGGCCAGCTACTAACTTTGGATAGGTCTTACCTTCCTAAGCCTGGGCTGACTCACCCATGTGTGTGTGTGGGGGGGGGGGGGGGGAATGATAATCCCAAGCACATGGGCACCACACCTAGCATGCTGTCATCACTCAAGCAACAACATGCAGCTGCACCCCTAGCTTCTGCTTTGTGCTAGATCCATTTTCTTCTCCTCGCTGGCTCTGTGTCATGTCCATTCCCATCTTGAGCAATGTGCACAGGAGCTGTGCTTCGGAGTGGCAGCTGAGCTGAGGCTGACGTGGGAGCCTTGTTAATATTTAAGCCAACCTCTGCCCAGGGCTCTTGAGTCAAGCATGAGAGCCCCAGCAGCCAAGGCACAGAGCGAGTCCGACCAATAAAGCCAAACAGCCTCCTTCACAGACTGCAGTGGCCTGGCCAGAGATGCAACAGCTCAGACACACTGGTGTCATTGCTCTGACTCGGTGTGCTCATCCCTACAATGGGGACAATGCCACAGTAGTCTACTATCTCCCATGAAATGGCTGAGTCAGCTGTGGAATATGAGGCAGATGCTCATTAATATCTTTTGCAGCAATCAAGGCTTTAAGGAAAATGAGGGAAAAGAAATTCAGTCTAGGCCTTAAGGGAAATGAGGGCAAAATTCAAATTTTGGGGAGAGGTAAAGAAGGTAGCGATGATGTTTTGTGGATCTTGGATGGCTCTGCTTGTTGGGGACAGTGAAGTGAACTGGCAATTTTCCTGCACCAGTAGGCTTATTCCCCTGACTAGGGACATCTTCAAATCTTGGCTAGGAATGGCTCCCAGGAGTTTATTCTCACTTTAATTTTCTACTAGCTGAGTAATATAATGTACAGTGATAAGTTGTGCAGAATTATTGCAGCTAAAGAAGCATATTCCAGCCCTATCAAATGAGCCATATTATCCTACGTCGTACCAATACGGAAGATATGACTAACGCAGCAAAATATTTGCTTCCATAGATGTGCCTAGAGTTTGGGTCACGGCTGAGAAAATTACTTGCTTAAGAATGCAGGAGTCTTAGGCGGATGCAGGGACTGGGGTTTGATCCCTGGCATGAGGTGCTGGCCCCGCCCCCCAGGGCACGCTGAGACTGGGACTGAGACTGGGCATGGTGGCGCCCACCTGTAATCCCAGTGCCTTTGAGGCTGTAAACAGGCGGATAAGTACAAGTCCGACATAGTAGTGAGACCCTGAACACCCTATGGACCCTGTGCTAAATACATTGAATGAATGAATGAATGAATGAATGAATGAATAAATAAATAAATAAATAAATAAATAAATAAATAAATAAATAAAACACAGAAGTGTGCAGTAAATACAGCGTCTCAACCGCGCATACAAGGTCAGTGAACGAGGGCAGATGGAAAGGAAGCCCCGGAATGAAAAGCTTTGTGAGGTGCTACAACACTTCAGCGAGAACATGTGATTCAGAGTGAAGTATCTTAGAGAAGGACTTTCATCTAACCAATACAGGGAGGAGTTTATTTTGAGCAGGAAAGGAAATAATTGGTTTTGAAACACTGCACCTATTTCTAAAAGATCTGGTGGTTTTTTTACACTATGCTGTGAAAACTAGATAATGGTTCTGGAAGATAGCCTTAAACTATTTGGGAGTAAATTTTAGTCTTAAAAATGGATATTTATACTGAATCATGTTAAGTGGGTCATTTTTGTGAGATACAAAGGCAGAAAGGTAAAAATTGATGAAGTGGTTTTGTGAAATGTATGAAAAATGAGGTGTGTAAGGACTGACTACACAAAAAGTGGAAAATGAACTTTATAGTAAATGGGATATCTTGATATATTTGTAAACCTCCTATCTCCAGTAATTATTTTTGCCTTATGTGATGTCACTTAACATTTAAGTTTTGCATAAGTTATAGCAATGCTTTATTATTTTGCCTTGCAGGGCATTTTGATGCCAGCATTGAAACTGGCATCAAACAAGTAAACACCTTTAAGGCTTTAAGGATTCTGTCTAGAGTAGTAATAAAGTTCTCACTGCTTAAAAAAAAAAAAAAGCTTTGCTACCCCAGGCCTTACACATGCCCTGAACCTTGGTTTGGGTATCCATTGCTTTTGGAGCAATTTGAGGTGTTTTTTGAAAGCATAAGGTTTGAGAAAAAACACATCTTTAAAGGTAAAGATCTTGGTTGTGAAGAGGTAATCCCACCATACACAAAGAGGCCTGAGGTTAGGGTTGTAAATCCAGATGTCGTCTGCACATCCATCAACATACAGGCGTGTGTCTGGAGTCTCTTCTTGGTCAGAAACTTCTTCTACCAGCAATGGAAATACTTGTTACCTCCTTTGCAAGGTTCAGGTGAACTATGCTGAGACAAGACAGACAAAAGATACTTTGCAAATGGCAATAGAAGAAAATATCCCCAGCAACATGAGTTAGTTTTGAAATAATGCCATAGTAACTTGTTATGGTTTATGTCTAGTTATCCCCCCAAAACCTCATGCAGTCATGGGAGCCTTCTAGAGTTTGGGATTAACTCATAATCCACTGAGATTATGCCGCTGGGATTATGGGTGTGAGTGCTGCTGGATTTATGGGTCTGAGTACTGCACCCAGCCTGGGTTGGAGAGCCTGAATGCAACATAAGGGAGACAGACTCGCCTCTCTGTTACTGTTACTCCTCCCTGCTGCTCTTGCTGTTTTGCTGTCTTCTGCTGCCATGAACTGCTGCTCTCTGCCCTGTGTCCCTCTGCCTTGGAACCAGCCAAGTACAGACTGAAACCTCCAGGAACTGTGAACTAAATAAACCTTTCCTTCCTTCATCTTGAGTGTAAGGTATTTGTCCCAGCAATGAGAGAAGAGTAACTAAGACACAATGACTATACCCTTTCTTTTCTTTCTTCTTGCTTTTTGCCTTTTCTTTTTATCTTTCTTCTACTCTACCTTTTTCCTCGAGCTTAAATCTGTCTACAGTTCATTGTGATTTTTTTTCCACTTAAAAGCAAAATAACCAGAGAATAAAATGGAATTAACATGCTTTTCAGGGACAATGGGATCACTTTGATCATATATACCAACTTCTCTGATCTTGTCTAAAATATTGCCCAGTTTTCCAAGTTTCTCAAAGCTCGCTTCTAACATCTCTTGTGACTCTAGTTGTTAGTTTGCCTCTTAGAGTGAAATCCATAGCCTTTAGCAAGGCAGCCCTACAAGCAAGGCCTTGCCTCCTCCGTGGTCCTATGTTCCATTGTTTTAGCCCTGCTTTAGGCATTCTGTCTTTCTTTATATCCATTCTTCCAACAACAACAACAAAAAATATCTTTTTGCCTCAGGACTTGCACGTAATAGACACCTTCCTGTATCTGTGACACCAGCCCAGAGTTCCACACACCTGCTTCCTTTCCACCATGTGGCCTCAACTCCAGCCTTACGTCCTAGAAGGGGCGGGCCCTCCCTTCCTGGATGCACAGTGCATAGCAGCCTTAGGACTTCAGCTCTCTGTGCTGTGTCACTCCATTTCAATGTCTTCTTACAACTTCAAGCAATTCAAAGCAGTGTCCCTCAGCCTGAACAATATTGCCACTGGAGGGGACTGCTTAATAATGTAGGAGATGGTGTTGAGTGGCATAATGATGAAAGGCCACACAGGCACTTGGTGGATGCAGCTAAAAGATGCTAAATGACCCATGCAACCTGGATGCATCTGCATGAGGGAAGTCACCTCCCTCAGATGGCGGCAGCATCCCTCTTGAGAAATAATGATGCGCTATCTCACAAGCTGTTACTCCCATTTGAAATATAAGCAGCTATATTGGTTTCCTATTCGTGCTACCACAGACTGCCACAAAATTAGGGGCTTAGAACAATACAGGAGTCATTCTTTTACATTTCTGGTGGAAGCAAAGCTTAAAATCGAGATGTCTAAAGGACCATGTTCTTTTGGGAGAACGCTTGGCTTTTCAACTTCTGGAAGTTGCCTGCATTTCCTGGCTATGGCCCTTCACCCAAAACATCCCAATCTACTGTTTCCATGGTCTTCACAGTGATTCTTAACTCACACCTTTGTCTGCTAAGGGGCACAGTGCTGCACAAGGTCTACTGGGTAATGTGAGACCAACTCCATGCTTCAAGACCTTAAACTTAGCCATGTCTGAAACACCCTTTTCATTATGTGGTGTAACATCAGTGATTTTCAGAAATCAGGATACAAACTTCATAGGGGCCCATTATCAACCCTATCAAATCTCCAGATGAACAGGAACAGTGCCTTGGTTGCTGTCCGCCACAAGCCCTCACACCCCGGAAGCACTCAGGAAGTATCTGACGTTGGACGGATGGAGGGCAAGTTTTCCACACTGTTTACTGCATCCTAATAAACCGGCCAGGGGCAGGCTCTCCTGGGAGTGCTACTGTATAAAATAAAGCTGAAGCTTAGAATACTGTTGTTGCCCCATGTGGAATATGGCTTTATTTGTGCTGAAAACTCCCTTAAAACAAGCAGAGTTCTTTCTCACAATCAGGAATGTGACTTTGTCAGCATCTGCCCAACACTGCACTTTCAGAGTAAATCTTCCCATGAGATACCTCCAGCCATAAATCTTTCCACTGGTTATTTTCACAAGGACTTGTATTATGGGAAGAAAGGAGGCTAGCACTAAATGCTCACCTCACAGCCAAATAATGACTTCTTTTAAAAAATGATACAACTAATATTAATACCTGAAGCAATGGAGGTTCTTAGAAGCCTTTTTTCTGGAGGACTGTAACATTTTTTTAGGTTATTTGTGCTGCTATAACACACCCCAGACTGGTAATTTATAAATAGTAGAGACTGACTTCTCATATCCTGGAGATTGAAGTCCAGGATCAAACTGAAGCAGGGTCAGTGTCTGACATGGGCCCACTGCTTATCGATGGCACTGTCTGGTTGTCCTGGAGTCAAGAGAGCCACACAGAAGGGAAGAGCTGCTCCCTGCTTGTACTGTGGCCCCTCGTTGCTAGGTGCTCTGATGAGGACAGGAGGTAGCACTGTGTCCCCACATAGTGCAAGGGATGCAAAGACCAGGAAGGCCTCTGAAATCTTGGTGGAGATGCATGAATCCTGTTCAGGAAGGCAGAGTCCTTAAGGCTCATTCATCTTGCAAGGACTCTGCCTCTTAATTTCAAGCATGTGCATTTTGTAGGCATCCTTACACTTGCACCAATGCATAACGATAAATACATTTCAGAACAAAAAAGCATAGAGCCCAGGCTATAAACTAGCATATTTTCAAATTGTTTTCCTTTGGAAAGTGTTCCTTGGCTCACACCAAAAAAAGGAGTATAATATGCTATGCATTTCTTAAGGCCAATCTGACACACAAAATTTACAAACCTGTCACTTCGCTGTGAAGAGCCTTGCCACTTGCCTTGGATTCTTTGTACTCTAAGGGTCAGGGTCTGCACTATACAAATGAAAATCAGAAGCTTAGAGAGAACAGATAGCAAGAGAGCAGCACCAGCATTAGAAATCAGAGCCCTGGGCTCTTCCTTTTCACACTGCTGCACACAAATAATCCCTCTTCCTCCCAGGGTTGGATTCTCTTGGCCCAGCAGCAACTTGGAAAGAGGCCTTTCATGTTAGGGATTTGTAGGACTCTGTAGAACTCAATCATGAGGAAAGTACTCATGCCTCAGAATTCCTGGACCCAGCATAGAAAAACAGGTGCTAGCACATGCCTACATGATAGACAAGGGTTCATTTCAGTAGCAAGAAAAATAAATGTGGAGGTCAGAGGAGGGAAATAATGTGTGTGAGGAGTGGGGAAGTGAATCCAAGTCTTTATCAAGTACCGTGTGTATCGAGGGGAAATTCTTATGTACACAGCAGATTACATTCGCTGCTCACTTCAAGCAAGGCTTCTGACAAGCTGATGAAGAATGATTCGTTTTTATGGAAATTCAATCTAGTGTACTGCTAGGAAGCCTGCTCCACCTAGCATAGTAAGTGACAGGAGCGGTAATGCACCAGGAGCCTGCTCAGACAGGCTGGGTCCCAGCCACTCGCCACTCATGCATGGGCACTTGTTGGCCAGCCCTCGTGCTTATCACCATGGAAGCAGCAGGAAGTCATTAATGCTCTTCTGGACACTTGAAGGCAGCGGCCAGGAGAGAGCTCCTCAGGGTGTGTGCTGGAACCCTTGATGGTTAATGCAGGTCAGCACTCTCAGGCAAGGACCAGGGCTGGGCACCTGGAGCCTGGGGGGCAGGGGAGGATTTTCTCTCTTTTTCTTTGGGAGAAAATAAAGTGCTATTTTCTGTGGCAAGGAACCTTGGTCCAGAGAAGGAAGCAAGAGGTGCCCAGCTTTGCATATTTGCCAGCCCATCTCATGGCTCTTAAGTTTGGAAAACACAGGGGCCATTTCCTCACCTGTCAAAGGATGGTGGCTATGACCTGCAGTGGCAACTGACCTGCAGTGGGCCTCAGGGGCACAGGAGGCAGATGCTGACCCAGCCAGCAGCACCTACTGCCTTCCCAGTGGGGAGCTCAGGGCCAATGACCCACACAGTCATTGTCTTTCATTGCTTTGTTAAATTTTGGTTTTCCAAGCAGAGATCATTATAGCACCTCCTTCAGAGAACCATATAACTTACTATGGGAAAGAGCATAAAGCCAGAAGGACAAAATAAATTTTCAAGAAATGACACTTAATATTATTTCCCTATTTTATTATATTAATATCGAGGGAGAACTTCTCTACAGAATTGAAGTATTGATGAGAATATTGTTGGCATTGTCTGTATCACCTCCCCGGCAGAATGGGGGAAGCTATCTATAATAAGAGAAAACAAGGATGGGCAGAAGAAAAGCAAAGCAGAGAGCAGAGAGGAGAGGAGGAGCCATGTGTCTTCCTTTAAGGGCTTGATCTGCTTATCAGCCCAACTATTGATTTCATGAGCTAACAAGTGCTCTTCTTTTTTCTTCTTCTTTTTGCTTTTTCTTTTTCTGCACTTGAATTAGGTTCTATCACCATGTAAATAATGAACAGGATCTGATTAAATATCTTCTAAGGGACAGTCCATCCCTGAACTTATTTGCCTGCTCATTTTATGGTGCTTATTCACCAGATGTGTATTTCTACCTGAGGTGTGAAAGAGACACCTTTTGGGAAAGAGAAAAATGATAAAATGCCCTCACTGCAATAAAATTGGCCACAGGTACCTAGAGTAAAGAACATTTGTGAGATTGCTTTGGATTAATGAGCAAAGAAAATTAAAGACCAGTGTGAGAGTACACATTTAAGCTGAGATCTGGCTTTTATGAAGGACTTGCATATAAGGGCCAGCCAAATAGCTCAGTGGATTAAAGTGCCTCCAAGCAGGTGCAGGGGCCAGGAGTTCGATCTCCAGGCCTGCCGTGTTAGCCCCACACCCCAGGGTACACTGAGACAGCGATTGAGACTGGACATGGTGGAATGTGCCTGTAACTCCAGCTCTTGGGAGGTTATAAATAGGTGGATCACTATGAGTTCAATCTAGTAGTGAAACCCTGAACACCATGTAGACCCTTCCCTAACATACAATCAATCAATCAATCAATGGACTTGCATATGATATGAGACAACTCATGCTCACTGGTGGTCAGAGAAACTGAAACCGAGCTCACAGTACAATGCCATCCCTCTCCACTGCAGTGACACAAATACAAAAGGCTTAGCACTATCCGGTTTGTTAATTTATGCCACTGGAGAGAGAATAGGACCATGCAAGTGTTCTCAGAGTTCTTGGGAGAAGAAATTGATAGTTACTTTGGCTAATAACCACTACATTATAAGAATAGCTCTATACATCTCACAACTCAGCACAGTTTCCTTCCTAGGACATGTACCAAATAAAAGGCTTCTGAAGAAGGAGCCCTACATAACAATGTTCACTGCTAAAATCAGCCCAAGAGGCCAGCAACAAGAGCGCGGATAAGTAACTAGTGTGGAGCACTCAACTAACTGGGTATTACATAGCATCAAATGAGTGCTATGTAGTTACTTACGATCAGATAGGTAAACTTTAATATCATGTTAAAAAATTACTCCCAAGACATTTTACTGCCAAAAGAAACCCTAAAACAGCATAATATTATTATTGCTGTTGCTGTTGTTGTTGTTGTTGTTGTTATTATTATTATTATTATTATTATTATTATTATTATTAATGTGTTTGGTTGTTGCAGGGTCTCACTACACAGCTTGGACTCATGGTGATTCTCCTGCTTTCACCCTCCCCAGCACTGGGATTACAGGCATGGGCCACTGTGCTCAGACTCTGAAGTCAGCTTAGCCCACCCTGAGAGAGGAGTGGTGCAGCATGTGGTACCTGGGATCAAACCACAGTCCCTATGCTTGCCTAAGCTTGCCTAAGCAGGTACTTCAGGCCACTGAGCTATCTCACCAGCCCCTAGCATAACATTTTTATAAGCTGCAATTAAGTAATACATTTTAGGACATTAGAGGATGTTTGGGATAATGAGAAGATATAGTATTCTGACAGAGTTTGGATGGAGATGAGAAGGAAGCAAGAATAGTGGAGAAATGAAAGAGCAGGTGTAAGTTATTGTTCACATTCTAATTTCCAAGTTAACATAAGAAGTGTTTTACAAACCAATGGATGCTGAGAATAGTTTTCCCTAAGCCATGGTTTTAGTCAACAGTAGCCCAGAAGTGTTAGATGGAAAATCTCAGAAATAAATAGTTCACCAGATTTAAATTGTGCACCATTGAATTTAGGGTAATGCAATCTTGTGCCATGCCACTGTCTCACCACAGGACATGAACCACACCTCTTGCAGCATATCTGTACTGCATATCTTACTAGTAGTCATATAACAGCCAATTTGACTGTCAAGTTAACTGTTACAGTATTATGTTGCTTACATTCCAGTAACCATGACCTTGTGCCCTAATGCTTGGGTCACTCATCTCACTTGACATCCCCATAGGCACTGTATCCCACATCACTGCACAAGAAAGGATGCTTACAGTACCACTTGAAATTTTGAGACAGTGGGAGGGAACCTGCATTCACCAAACTTTTATTATACTATATGACTGTAATTGCCCCATTATATTAGTATTGTCACTATACAAAATTTAGACATTAAGTTTCACCATAGATATGCATGCTTAGGAAAACAGCCTCTCTTATACTATTACAATTTCAGACATCCACTGGAGGTGTTAGAAACAACTCCTTTTAATAACAAGGAAGGCTAGTGGATTAAATTTTGTTCACCAAGTTTTAAGAGAAAAAGGGCTCCAGAAGAGCATTAGAGACAAAGCAAAGAGTTTTTGATGCCTTCCACAGTTCACCTGTTAAACTTTTCCTCAATTGTCAGGGTTAAAGCTTTACAGCGTGTAGGTGGGGCGGGGGAATATTGCATGCATATATACAGTTTTTAGTAAGAGAGAAGGCAGGGCAGTGATACAAAGTTAGAGACAAGCTACAGCAAACAACTCAACAATCATTGCATTAAAACATCTGACAGTCTTATTCACAGGTATTATAGTGCACAGACTGCCTAATATTTCTTCTATTTAATATCATTTCTGGCTTCTTCCCCACCCAGAACCCAGACTGGTGAGGGCAGAGGTATGAACTCTTAGCCTGCGGCCCCATGCCACTGGAACTTCTTCACCACCCAGAAACAGGACCTGCAGGTACATATGTAGGAATACTTGACTTGTGCCCCTGCTCCACCAGAAATTCTTTCCTTCCCAGAACCCAGTCTTGGCATCTTCTGTGGGACCCTGAAGCAAAATTCCCTGCAGAGAGCTGGGGGCCAGACACTCCCAGCTAATCCATGAGCTGAACACCTGGTCAGAGGAGCACAGTGGGCTCACTTCCATGAACTGTAGCAGAAAGAAACTGGGCACAGAAGGCAGACCCAGCCAAGTACAACTGGACAAGATCAAACTTTGTAGACCTGGACCAAAATTTCACTAGACACTAACAGCATAACTTCACCAAAGTTCTACACCAAAGGTCAGAGACACAACTAAAGAAAATGGGAATTACACAGCTGAAATCTTTGAATTATTAGCGTCTGAAGTAAAGAAAC
>PVKN010012300.1:0-20886 GCA_004027915.1 Capromys pilorides
GGACACAGTGAGCCTCAAGGACATAGGGAAACTCAAGGACATAGGAGCGATATGGGGACATGAGACACACTGCAGACACATTAGAGAACCACTGGGGTGGAAGGAGACGCTGAAACCCTAGAGCTGCTCTCTAGGTTGCCTGAATGGAAATCCCTTAAGAGCTGGGCCACCACTGAGCCTTCACCACTCTCCTAGACAGAGAGGAAACAGTGTCTGTCACTCAGAAGGAAGGGTCCAGGGCCCCAGAGGACAACTAGGAGCCAACAGCTAGACCTGGCCCTCTGTGGCTGGGGTTAGGGTCAGAGAGAGCCCAGGCTTGCTTGGAAGTGAAGAACCAGCCAGCTATCCAATTTTGTTGCTTGTAGAAATCACAACACTCAACTCAGAGTGACCAAGGAATAAAAGAAAAGTAACACCCTATATAACTGAAAAGGTCATGGGTAGGGCCATAGATACAGTGGCATCAGGGGCTCACACAAAGTCAAAAGACACTTTTGCTGTCACTGAGCTCTGTTTTTTTTGCGTTGGCATCCCTTTTGGTCATACAGCTTGGGTATAGGGGCAAAGATGGCCACCAGTGGCTCCAGGCTTCTGCTCTATTCTCTCAGTGAAAATAGCACCAGGCTTCCTAGGAGCTCCAGTCTCAGTCCTTGACCTGAAAGTTTTCAGCACAGCTTAGGTCTTGTGCTCCTGGTAGAGCCAGCAACTATCACCAGGAGGAGGGACGCTCTGATTGGCAGCCTGGGGTGAAGGTACTCTCCATGGGCCATACCTGGGCCTGCTCCACTCAAACCACAGAGATGACAGTGGAGCACCCTTGTCCCTCAGAAGTTAGTCAGGGTGTCCTAAAAGGGGTGTAGAAGCTAAACAAGGATAGCAGATGCTCCCAGCAAAGAACGCCTTCATGGAAATGGCCTCAGACTGGATGCTGCCAAAGGCCCTTGCCTTGGAGGCTGTATCTTTTAGGTATGAGATCTTCCCAGAAGGAAGACACTCAGGGAAGCTGCCATATTTGTGTTCAAGAAACTGCTGGGCTGGGCCAGGCTCTGCAGAGTCAGAGATAAGGAGGACCAAGTCTGTGTCCTCAAAGAACTCAGGAGAGAAGTACACGTCTGAACTAGAATACAATGGGGCCCTCTGCGTGACAGTCATAGAAATATGGAGCATGCCAGGAGGACTCCTGATGCCTGGAGACCTGGGCTTTGGAGGATCACTAGGAATTCAGGGGGAAAAGGGCATGGTGTAAGGTAGAACACTCTAGTCCTGGGAACAGCACAGTGGGTGAGCGGATATAGTGTTTTGGGCTGCAGGGGGTTAGAGAGTAGCTGAGGAGAAGGCTGGAAGCTGATAGGGTTGGGAGATTCATGCTGGGAGGAACTTGATCAGAGACATGGGCAGTGGGGAGCCACTGATCAGAGTTGAGTTTTGGAAGGGGCTCTGCAGCCAGGGAGAAGAATTCTCACTGTCCAATCTGGGGCTGTGGGTAGTTGCTGAGCCTTTGAACACTGCTTCCTAACAATCTCCCACTGGAGGTACTAATGCTGTCTCTTTCTCTCTGTTTACTCTCTGCCTGCCTGTCTCACTGGCTGTCCCCCACACCTAACATCTTCCCTAACCTTTCCCTCAAGGATCGCTGACAAGGCATTCTACCAGCAGCCAGATGCTGATATCATCGGCTACGTGTATGTGACTCCTTTACTCCTCTGCTAGGGGAGGGGGAGCTGAAGGGGACATGGGCCCACCTCGTGGCTGGCACAGTTACTTGAGTCTTCTGCCAGTGGGGTATAAATGTGTGTGGCTGGGCTTGGGACAGTGATCAGAGCAGCCCTGAACCCTTGGTATAGGAACCAACCCTGGTCCTCATCACTCCGACAGACTGCGGGCAGCTTTGCCAACTCGAAGAGCCCTGTGGAGGTGGCAGGTGGGGAGTGGCCAGAGAAGGGAATGTGCCAGGCATTCTCATGTGGAAGGGATGAAGTGCAAGGCTTCCAGGCGCCTGCTCTGGGAGATGCCTGCTGGGGCAGCTGTGGTGATGGTGTCTGTTATGAACAAAGCAAACACAGAACACAGGGTGCTGAAGGCATAAAGAATAGGAGTTGCTTTCTACCCATTCCTGCCTCTGACTTTGGCTCTGAGAGCCTGCCTGGACACCATGCTTATGTTCTATGTTTGGAATCTAGCTGATCCTGTGACTTACCTAGACCTGGGGTGGCAGGCAAGTTTCTTCTTATGCCAGCACCAGCTGATTGGCAGTGACAGTCTAGCAGGTAGTGTTGGGGATTCTGAAGCTGAAGGAAAAAAGGGTAGTGATTATTAATGGTGTCTGAAGTGTGTGTGGTGGTGGTGGGGGTGTGTGTGTGAAGTACTTGGTCATTCTGGGGAGCTGTTCCTTAGCCTGGGGATGCTACTGCAGCCCAAGGTGCTATCTACATTAAGTCTTCTCCCACAAAAGACAGGGCGCAGAAAGACAACCATCTTCCTCTCCTCCCACCCACCTTCTCATCCATCCTGTGTGTACTTATTAGTATTTACCCTATGCCAGTCACTGGTCAAAGAGCAATGAGAATGTAGATGTGGTGGTACACACTTATAATCCCAGCATTCTGAGAAGATCATGAGTTTGAGCCCCATCTGTTCAATTTAGCAATTTAGTGAGATCCTGTCTCAGAAAAAAAAAAAAAAAAAAGGTGCTGGGGATTTATAGCTCAGTGTGAAAGTCATGGGTTCAACTCTGAGTTTCCTCTTTCTTTCAAGACAAGAAGCAATGCATACAATGGCTTGGGTTATGTTGTGATGAGGAAGGACACATAAAGCTTTGGGATCCACTTTCTGCTGGGAGAGCTAGGACAGGTTCCAGAAATTCATGACCTTTGGGTGGACCTGTTTATTTGTTGTTTTTACACTTTATCTTAGCCAAAAGGCTTAGAGGAGTGATTATTTATTTTATTTTTTTGAGACAGGATCTCACTATGGAATTCAATTTGCTGGCTTTGAGCTCACTTTGTAGCCCAGGCTGGTCTTGAACTCACATTGATCCTCTTGCCTCAGTCTCCCAAGTGCTGGGATTACAGATGTGTGCCACCACATCTGGCTTTCACTATGTAGTTCAGACTAGTCTTGAACTCTTGAGAGCAAGAGTCCTCCTGCCTTAGCCTTCCAAGTGCTGGGATTAGAAATGTGTGACACCATGCCTGACTCTTTCAGGTGGACTTTAAACTGAGAAAAGCCCTAGAGAAAGGAACTACCTGGCAGCTTAAATGGCTAGAGCTTCGTCAGGTCTGAGTTGGTGGGAATGGGTAGGAACTGAGAAGGGGAAGTGTCAGCTTGGAGTTACAAAGCATGTTTTTGTCAGGCTGAGAAACTTGGAGTTTGCGCCCTAGCCTCAAAATGCAGTATATTTTAAAGATTTTTTTTTTTTTTTTTTTTTGTACTAGGAATCTAACTTAGGACTTTGCATCTGCCAGGCAGGCACTGTGCTGCTGAATCTATCTCCCTGGCCCAACAATGCAGTATTTAAAGTGTCTGATTTTTTTTTTTTCACTTAAAATTATGGTCTTAAGGCACATCCATTTAGTTAGAAATGTCTAAAGTTAAGCCTTCTTTATGGTAGAGTAGTAATTAATGATATTTTAAAAAATCCCACAGCTGACACATGCCCATCCCCAACACTCAGGACACTGAGGCAGGAGGACTGCTGTGAGTTTGGAGCTAGCCTGGGCTACACAGTGAGATCTTGTCTCAAAAGACAACAAACAAGCAAACAAGATAAAGCCCAAATCTTTGTCCATTCATCAGCTGAGGGGCCTTTGGGCTGTTTTCAAGATTCAGCTATTATAAACTGTCCTTCACTACTTCTTATGCCCTTATGCTTATGTTCCTGGGAAGTGAGGTCAGAGGGCACTAGGCTGGGGAGAACTTGATAAAATGTCCCAGTGTGGACTGGGGATAGCAGCCTTGCTCCATGGAAGAAGGGCATCACTGACTTTGGAAGCAGACAGCTCTGAAAGCTTTGTCCCCTTTCTACTTGTAGGGCATCTGAGGAGGCTTTCGTCAAGGAATCCAAGGAGGACACCCCAGGCACAGAATGGGAGAAGGTGGCCCAGCTGTGTGACTTCAACCCCAAGAGCAGCAAGCAGTGCAAAGACGTGTCCCGGCTGCGCTCAGTGCTCATGTCGCTGAAGCAGACGCCGCTGTCCCGCTAGATGCTTGCTATAAGCATGGCCTTGACGCAAGGGCCATGTCAGGGCAGAGGAGGATCAGCTGCCAAGGCCAGGGTGGAAAGTGGAAACCCTCTGGCAGCTGCCACACAGTCTATTCCATCCCTGTCCATCTCCCAGGGCTGTCCATAGGATCCTCCCCCTCCTGCTCCTCACTCCCTCCTGGCCCCATGGTCCAGCCCCCATGCCTTCTCTTGTCTACTCAGTTGTGACTGTCCCTCCTGATGTATTTTTTCTTGGCTTAAAGGATGTGTTGTTAACTCTTTTTACATTTATTTATTGTCATCCTTATTTCTCTGGAAGCCATAACTGCTGTCAGGGTTCATTTTGTGCTTAGAAACTTCCCAGTTTCATGGCCTTGCAAGAAGACGAGGTTGTTTCCCAGGAAACCCAGGAGCTCCCAGCCAAAAGTGACAGCTCCTGGCTGTGTCTGCTATCTCCATCCTTAGGAGGAAAGGCCACCTTTCACAGGACACTTTTGTAACCTTGATCCTTACTTGATCCCTTGATCCCTTTTGTAACCTTGATTCCTTGATCCCTGAAACCAGTGAGGTAGGGTTTCTTTTTATTGTTTTGTTTTGTATTTAGTGCAGGGTCTACAGGGTGTAAAGGGTCTCACTACAGACTGGACTTGTAGTGATTCTCCTGTTTTCAGTTTCCCAGGCACTGGGATTATAGGTGTGCACCACCATGCCCAGTCTCCATCCCTTTCTTAGCACACCCCAGGGGCAGAACCAGCACAGCAGGCCAGGAATTGAACTTCCAACCTCTGTATCTACCTACGCAGGCGCTTTTAATCTGCTGAGCTATCTGACCAGCCCTGAGGTAGGATTTCTGGTAGACTCACATGTAATTAAGGGTACCAACACTTCTAGAAGAGTAAGGGAAGAAAACAGAGTCCCTTAGTGGTGGCTTCCAAGCCCGAGTCAGAGGCTGGTCAACGTTGCTTTTGGCAGGCCCCTTTCTCACATTTGCCCAGGACATTCTGGATGTGGAGGGGCTAGAGCTCTGTGGGTTTCCCCCCCTCTTCAGCTGTGTCCTCCTGTGGATTATAACCAGTGACTATGCCTTCTTGCCTTTATTATTATTTTTTGAGACAAGGTCTTGCTTAGCAATTCAGGCTCGCCTTGAACTCACTATGCAGCCCAAGCTGGCCCTGAACTTGGGATAATCATCCTGTCTCAGCCTCCCGAGTGCTGGAATCACAGGTGTGGACCACCATTCCTGGGTCATCTTTTTCTTTTTTACTTCTGCCTCTTTAGCAGAGGCTGTAAGGATGCTCAAGCCAACATGACCTGCACAGTGTTTAACTGCTAGCAATATAAATTCCTTAGGGCCACTATAACCACAAACCAACAACAGAAATTTGTGCCATAGTTCTGAAGGTTATAAGTCCAAAATCAAGGTGCCATCAGGGCAGTTTCTTAGAAGGTGCTGGAGAAAGATCTGTTCTGTGGCTCTTTCCTGGCTGTTGGTGACTGCATTTTTCAGCTTGCAGGTGCACTGCTACAGCTTTGCCTCAATCCTTATGTGGCCATTATTTGTTGTCTGCCTTCTCTGCATGTCTTCATGTCCAAATTTTCCCTTTTTATAAGGACACCAGTCATATTGGATTAAAGTCCACCCTGATGCCTTTACTTTATTACTTTTGTCAAGACCCTATTGCCAAATAAGATCATATTCTGATATATATATTATATTATATTATATATTATGGTTGGCTCAGCCGGCCCTGGGAGTGGCACTGGCACAGCATATGGTAGGAGGGATCGAACCACCGTCTCTGTGGTTGCCTAAGCTTGCCTAAGCAAACGCTTTAGAACACTGGGCCATCTCACCAGCCCCAAATAAGATCATATTCTAAAGAAGTGGGAGGGCTGGCCAAATAGCTCAGTGGATTCTAGCACCGGCTTAGGCAGATGCAGGGACCAGGGTTCAATCTCTGGGCCTGCCGTGCCAGCCAGGGTGACGGAGACTGGGTATGGTGGTGCATGCCTGTAATCCTAGCACTTGGGAGGCTGTAAACAGGATCACTATGAGTCTGATCTTTGTAGTGAGACCCTATACTAAATACATAAAAAAAAAAAGTGGGAGTAGATCTTCAACCTATTATTTTGAGAAGATACACTTATCATGACATTCTCTATAAAATACTATTCTCACACTTCATATCCTTTCCTTGTATCTTGAGGATAATGCACAGCTCTACATTTGCTTCTGACCCAGAGCTGACAAGAGGTAGAGGCAAGAAACCTAGTTGGTCTTTATCATAAGCTCCTCCACCCAGAGATCTAGCCTGTGTCAGAGGCCTAAAAAGTACATTTTCTATAGTCTTTTCCTTTGTCAGCTTGAAGGCAGTGTTGAAGAAAGATGGAGTCACACACAGGTGTAGCCTAGGTTCCTAAATCAACACTTTAGAATTTACTGCAGACCAAAACTTACTGTTAGACTTCATGTTCAAAAGCTGGATGGTCTAGATTAGTGGTGGCTAACCTATGCTGCGGCTAGCTGTATGTTATCACTGAAAGCTCTGAGAGGTTGCTATCACTGGTCTAGATCAGTGGAGCCCTTGAGGGTCTCAGGAGGCAAGGGTGGGATGAAGAGAAAGGTGAAAAGCAAGTCTCAGCTAAGGACTACTGAAAGTGTGAAAACTTCTGGCTAGGTTCCTTACACCTCACCTTCTAGTAGCACCATTAGAGCAGTCCATTTAATTCGTGACTGTTTAAGACAAAGTCTCACTGCATAGTTCAGGCTGGCCTCAAACTTGTGGTGATCCTCCTGCCTCAGTCTTTGGAGTGCTGCATTACATGTGTGTGCCATCACGCCTGGTTTGAATTAGAATCTTAAGGAGAGGTGCCTAGGAATCTCTACTTTTAACAAGTGCCCTGGTTGACTGTTACCGAGAAAGTTTGGGAATCACTTAGACTACATGATTACTTTTCTTTTTTTTTAGTTACTGAGGACTGAACCCAGGATCTCTACACTGAACTATATCCACAATCCTTTTTTTATTTTTCGAGAAAGGGTCTAAGTTGCCCAGGCTGGGCTGGAATTTGGTGTCCTCCTGCCTCAGCTCCCCAGTGGGGGGATTACAGGTTACACCCTCCCACCTCTCTCAGACTACATGATTTCTAAGGCCTACTCCAGGCTACCCTCTGTTTTCTGCTAAAACCAAACACCAAAACCCATGGTTTTGACCACAGGAGGTGTGGCTGAGAATGATCTCATCAAACTACACGCTTATTATTTTATTATGTACTAGGAGTAGAGGAGGTGAGGCACAAACAAAAGTATGCAACCCCTAAACCAAATCTGGATTTCTGAAAAGAATCTGTCTGTTACATAACAACACAAAAACCTGGCAGAGGAGGGAATAAGTCTCTTGGCACAGCTGGTAGTTGCTCCTGGGTTTTGGAATGACCACCACAGAGATGCTATGCTATGCAACGAACTCAGGGTCGAGACTTCATAGCAGACACAGCTAAACCCAGTAAGATGGCTGCGATCGTGAAGCCCTGGGCGGCAATCCGGGTGCGCATCATGAGCTGGGAGCGCTGGCTGTGGCCTCGATGGAAGCAGAAGAGGCCGTAGGCGAGGGCGGCCGCAGTGCCCAGGCAGCCTGGGGAAGAGGAGACAAAACAGTGGGGACGAGGTCCGGCTCCGCATGTCTGTTTAGGGTTTTGGGAATCCTTCCCCTGACCGAAGACCTCTAAGAAGCAGCAAGGAGTCTTTTCTCTCCAGAGTCCGCTCCTAAACCCACACAACGGCCTTTCCTATCAGCTTCACCGTCCCACCCCTACCCACAACTCTGGTCGGGTCTCATTCAGTCCTCTACTAAGGTCCTCCCCTATTTCATTCCCCCCAACATCACTATTCAGGTCCTCCCCTATTTAGGTCCTCCCCTATTTCATTCCCCTCAACATCACTTTTCTGTTAGTTTACAGTTCCTATGGCACTCACTTACCTATGGGAACCATCGGGTTCTCACGAGTCTTGCGAAGGAATTTTTCCTTGAAGCCTTCTGGGTCGGTGTAGACACTGGGTTTAAAACCTTCAATGACTGGGGGTTGAGGTGCCTCCGAAGTCACAGGGCCGGGAGCTGCCATGTTCAATCTAACGCAGGACAAAACCTGGACGCTAAGCTCCTCCTCTCGATGAGGTCATGAGAGGGGCGGGGAAACATTTTGCTTAGCGTAGTACGTAAACGTAGACACCCGTTGCATTCTGGGAGTCGTAGTAATTAGCGGGAACGAGATGCAGGAAAGACTACATTTCCCAGAAAACTTGCAAACTCCTTCTGTGCGGAAGGAGTCTGTCAACACGAGGTTCTCTGAGGGCGCTAGGTGAACTCCTGGTGCGTTGGTCGTCGCGATGCCGAAGGCCAAAGGCAAGACTCGGAGGCAGAAATATGGTTATAACATCAACCGAAAGCGTCTGAACCGGAATGCTCGACGGAAGGCAGCGCCGCGGATCGAATGGTGAGGGGGCCAGCGTAGGGGAGGCAGGGGACCTCGGCCGGGATGGCCCACGAGATGACAGAGCACGGATCTTTCTCTGTTTGCCGGTAGCTCTCATATCCGACATGCCTGGGACCACTCCAAATCTGTGCGGCAGAACCTGGCAGAGATGGGTCTGGCCATGGACCCCAACAAGGCGGTTCCCGTACGTAAAAGAAAGGTACTAAGAAGGCAGGCTGGCTCTTGCCGCCTTCCTTCATTTTCTCCTTCCCTTTTAATTAATTAATTAATTAATTTAGTCTTTTTGAGACAGGGTCTCGCTATGCAGTTCAGGCTGGCCTTGAGCTCACTTTTGTAGCCCAGGCCGGTCTCGAACTCGCACTGATTCTCCTGCTTCAGCCTCCCAAATGCTGCAATCACAGGCGTGCGCTACCACGCCCGGCTTCCTTTCCTTTTATTAATCTTTCTTTCCTTTTCCTTTTCTTCACCGCTCCTTCCTACCCCCTCTGCCTCGGTGTGTTTCACATCCTTCCTGGGTTTGCAACTTCTGTCCACACTGTTAACCGCTCCCCTTGCATCGAGGTCAAGAGCCTCTTTATACCTTCCTTGCACTCCCAGTTGAGCATACATTTAGACTTGGGCTGGAGCTTCTTTCTTCCAACATAAAATATTTTTCCTCAGAAAGTCCCACGGCATGTCAGTGGTATTTTCCAGAATGTAAACTTAGCTATTCCTGATTTCTCTAATAAGGTTCCTCCCAGAGTCTAAGATCTTTACAGTATTCTACATCTTTCCCCAGTCACCCTTCACCTGAGGCTTATCTAGAATTGATATTTCTCTGTAAGTCTTTTTCAGGCCACCCTTTTAAGCTTTCAAAATTAACATTCCTCTTACCCAGTAATCGGCTCCCTTTAATTTTTAGAACTTGTAGGTATATAATGGTACTTTGTATTTATTAACTTACCTGTTTGTTGTCTGTGCCTCTTTCCATTAACATAATCTTGTGTTTTGTCAGCTCAATATTATTAACCCAATGAATGGGCATGCAAAATAAATGGGTCCCAATGTCTTTAGGCAACTTTGCCTTTTCCTTCATGCCAGAGGAAAACAACATTAATGTTTCTTTGCCTTTTCCTTCATGCCAGAGGAAAACAACATTAATGTCTGTTGAACAAATATGAAACTATAGTTAAGCACTGGCAGGTAGGCCTTCCCCATAAGGAAGATACTTGACATTTCCCCCTCATTGTAAATTCTAAAGCACTTTCATGGCACTGTTTCAGTTATCACACAATCAAGTAAGGAAGGCAAAGAGTTATTTAACAGGTAGTCATGGAAAGGTAAGTTTTCTTGCTTGTGTTTCTTTTGAGAACTGTGGATTGTACTTGTGACAACTACTGCATTGGTTCTCCATGTTATTCTGTTAGATTTTGAGCAGGGATTTTTATGTGTAATATTGGAATATTGGAATGGGTGGGGTCCTTTCTTTATCTAGGTCAGACTTCCCTGGTGAAAGCTCCTTCCCTGTCTACTGCTCTCATGCACTGTGTTCTCTACAGGTGAAAACCATGGAGGTGGACATAGAGGAGAGGCCTAAGGAGCTTGTACGAAAGCCCTATGTACTAAATGGTGAGTGTAGACCACATTCCTCTAGATCACCATGGTGTTGTACCTGGAAAGGGTCCTTGAATGTGCTCATTGTATAGCTGGAGAGACAAAAGTTCAGAGAGAAGTGAGCTGATCCAGGCAGGGTTCATGAAGTTAGAACTGTGTGCCGGGCTGTGGCATTTTCAGTTTAGTACTGAATAAATTTAAGTGTGTGAACTAAGGTCAGAGATATTCAGGGAGGATATAGCCCAATGCTTGAAAAGATATAAAAACAAACCATTAAGTCTTTAGGTTTGTGTTTGGCTTCTCATGTATTTAGGGATGAGCTGAGTTTTAGACATTTTCTCATCTCATAGTCTTTCTAATGGAAAGTCAATTTCATGTTATAGTAAGGCTATGAAGATTGAATATTAAACAAGGAGATTAAAACCTACAGGTGCCAGATGTGGTGGCAAGTGCCTGTAATCCCAGTACTGGGAGGCTAGGGTAGGAGGATCAATGGCAAGTTCAAGGCCAACCTGGGCTATATAGTCAATTTAAGGACTGCCTGAATATAGCGAGAGAGACTCTTATTTCAAAAACCCAGCAAAGCAAAACAGACAAACCCTGCAGGAAAACAAGAATACTCTGGAATTCTTTAACTATCATAGATTATTTATTTATTTAGTAAAGGGTCTCGCTATAGATCTGACTCAGTGATTACAGGTATGCACCACCATGCCCAGTCTCAATAGCCCTCTCCGTGGTGTGTCCGTCTCCCCCTCCCAACCCAGGGCTGGCTGGCAGGCACAGCATGCCTGGAATCAATCCCTGTACTCCACATCTCCCTAAGCAGACGCATTAGTCCACTAAGCTATCTGGTCGGCCCTTTATTTTATATTTTTACACTGGGAACTGAACTCAGGGCCTCATACATGCTAAGCACATGACCACTGAACTATATTCCCAGCTCTAGTTAGGAATTTTTAGTAGCTTTCCTAAAGGTAAAAGTATTTAGATGACCAGACATTTATTGGGGAATTCTTTGAGTTTCTGTCTTTAGTTGATCTTTGTGATTCTTATAAAAATTATTGCAAGTTGAATGTGAAAATTAAAAGAATCACTGCATAGGAATATGTATGCAAAGTCACATATACTTATTGTACTTAAAGATAATTTACATTAGTTTTTATATCTTGTATTTTCATTGCCATTGAGACAAGTTTTCACTATGTGGTTCAGATTGGCCTGGAACTCACTATGTGGCATAGGCTGGCCTTAAATTCCCATTGATCCTCTCTTGCTTCAGTCTCCCAAGTGCTGGAATGACCGATGTGTGCCACCATTCCTGGCCTTGGTCTTGTGTTGCATTTTGAAGTCAAGGTCTCAGTATGTAGGTTAGACTGGTCTAGAACTTTCGATCCCCCAGCCTCAGCCTCCTGAGTGCTGGATCATAGGAATGTGCCACCATGCCTGGCATTGTTTTTTAATTTCAAAAATTTTAAATTATGGTTAAAAAATTACATAGAATTTACCATCTTAGCCGTGCCCCCCAACCCCATCCTACAAGGGATCAAACTCTGGACCTTGTGCTTGCCAGGCAGGCATTTTAAGCCACTGAGCTATCTCCCTGGCTCCATTAGACATGGTTTTTGTTTTTTATTTTATTTATTTATTTTGTATTTTAGGGAAGGTCTACAGTGTGTTCAGGGTCTCACTACTAGATTGGACTCGTAGCGATTGGCCTGTTTACAGCCTCCCAAAAGCTGAGATTATAGGCATGGGCCACTATGCCCAGTCTCAATTGCTATTTTAGCACACCCCAGGGGCAGGGCCGGCAAGGCAGGCCTGGACAATGAACTCCCTGGCCCCTGTGCCTGCTTGCAGGCACTTTAGTCCTCTGAGCTATTTAGCTGGCCCCATTATCCATTTTTTAAGTGCACATAGAAGTCAGTAGTATTAAGTATTTTCACAGTTTTGTGCAGCAGATGTCCAGTATCATAAACTAGACATTTGTAATCTCAGCACTCGAGAGGTGGATTTCTGCAGGTTCATGGCCAGACTGGAGTACATAGTAAATTTAAAGCCAGTCTGAACTACAAAGAAAAACCCTAACCTTTGCCTGTAATACCAGTACTTGGGGGTTGATGCATGAGGATTGCTGTGATAGAGGCCAGCCTGAGGTGCATAGCAAGACCCTGTCTCAAAAAAACCACATAGGGCCGAGAGTATAACTCAGCCGCACAAGCACCTGCCTGGAAAGCACAAAGTCCTGAGTTTGATTACTGGTACCAAATAAAAAAATATCAACAGTGTCCCCCCCCCCCCCCCCCGAAACCGTGGTGATGTACAGCTGTAATCATAGCACTCAGAAGACTGAGGCAGGAAGATTGCTGCAGATTTAAGCTAGCTTGAACTAGACAGAGAGACCCTGTCCTAACCCCCCCAAAAGTGTGTCTGGAACTTTCACTTACAAAATTTAAACTGTCCTCATTAAACAACTCCCCACTTACCCCTCCTCTCTAGCTCTATCAACCTTGTCAAAGATAATTTGACTATAAGCATTATTAATACCTAACCCCTAGATCACATATAACCATGCCATTTCTTTTTCTTTTCTTTCTTCCTTTTTTTTTTTTTTTTTTTTTAAATCTCTTTGAGACAGGGTCTCCCTATGCTGTCCAGGCTGGCCTTGAGCTCACTTTTATAGTCCAGGCTGGTTTGGAACTTGCACTGATCCTCCTGCCTTAGCCTCCCAAGTGCTGGGATTACAGGCATGCGCTACCATGCCCAGCAATAACCGTGCCATTTCTATGAGGAAGCTCTTATGCTGTATTATAGATGAGAAATGGGAGTTTTTGCTTCAGCTTTTTTTTCTTTCTTTTTTGGTGTTCTTGGAAATCAAACCCATTTTCCACTGAGCTATATTCCCAGTTTTTGCTTCAGCTTTTGCTTTTTTTTTTTTGTGCAGTACCTGGGATCAAACTCAAGACCTTGTGCTTGCTAGGCAGGCACTTATGCTGCTCAACTATCTCCACACCCCCTCATTGGTCTTTTGAGATAACATCTCACTATATATTTCAGGCTGGCTTTTCTCACTTACTGTGTAGCCCATGCTGGTCTTACCTTGTGGCAAGCCTCCTTCCTCAGCCTCACGAATGCTAGAATTACAGTATTGCACCAACCCACTCAGACCTGCAGCTCTAGTTTTTATTTATTAAGATCTTTACATTTTATATGGGTCTCAGAATTTTAGAGTCACAAATGAGTCTTGCTTTCTGAATAGATAATATATCTTCGTCTCTGTGTCTACAAGGCCTAGCTCTAAGTAGAGATATAAGTACAGTGTTTGATCCTTCTTTTTAAACCTATCTGGGACCAGGAGAGTAGTCACATGCTTTTCCGGTAGTTTCCATACTAGGTAATTAGTTTGCAGAAGGCAAAGCCTGGGGTCCCAGAGGCTGAAGAAAAAGGGTCCTACAGTGCATTTGAGAACAGCTTTCTAAAGCAGTTCCTATTGCACGGTATTGGGTGAAGGGTGGATAGATAGCTTAAATACAACAGAGGCAAAGCCTCATTCCATCTGGCTTTTGTTATCCTAGATCTGGAAGCAGAAGCCAGCCTCCCAGAAAAGAAAGGGAATACCTTGTCTCGGGACCTCATTGATTATGTCCACCATATGGTGAAGAACTATGGGGAGGATTACAAGGTAAGGTGGTCAGGCCTGGTAGGAAAAGCTGCTTACACTGGTTAGGAGGCAGTAACTGGACCATTAATGCTGTGATCTTCCTGCCTATTGTGTTGCTCCTTAGAGTGGGTAGAAAGAAAGGGAGAGATTTTAGGAAGTCCCTTCACAGGGATTTAATACAAACAAAATGCTGACAGCAGGGATAGGTGTATGTAGTTCATATCCCATTGAACATACGTTGTGAGAAAAAAAAAGAACTTGGATTAGCTGCCATTTTGTTTGTGAGCAGGTTCACAAAAAGTCCGTGTATTTGGCTTTTGTGAAAGATATGCTTACACTGGGCATCTGCTCCCAGGTGGGATTAGTTGGGTATGGATGGAAGATGAGCTCTTTGGCTAGTTGAGCTCCTGCCCTACTTACTGGCTTCTTTGGCTTGCCTGATTCCTAAAAGCCTTTGTATCCACTTCCCCAGCTCCTCAGTGCAGAACTCCACATACATTGTGGCTTTCAAGGTAAGAAATCTGGATATCATTGATAGGAAGTGATTTGTCAAATTTACACAGTACTAGGACTAAAAACTATGCCTGTCTGTCCCTCCTTAAGTTGCCCTTCTCCCTTCTTAGGCCATGGCCCGGGATGAGAAGAATTATTATCAAGATACCCCAAAACAGATTCGGAGTAAGATCAATGTCTATAAGCGTTTTTACCCAGTGGAATGGCAAGCCTTCCTTGATTCTTTGCAGAAGAATAAGATGGAAGTGGAATGATTCCACGTTGAGGCCTCATTCTGAACCAAAGAAGCTGGAGCCAAGGTAGAAGACAAGGAACGTGTATGGCTTCAAAGGATGCTGGCTAATCCTGTGGAATCTGGTTATACACAAATATACACACTTCCCTGGGGGAAGGAGCAGTCTGTGAGGCACTAATTGAATTTTGCAGGGATCCCCTACTTTTGCCTCCTGACTGCTGGGAGTACAGGTGTGTGTGCCACCATGCGTAGCTTTAAGATGCCAATTTATATGCTTTTTTTTTGAGTACTTCAGATTGACTCAGGGCCTTGCACATGCTAGGAAAGCATCTCTACCACTGACCTACATCTCCAGCCTTCCAATTTACGTTCTTCTGGGGGCTCACAGAAAAGCCAGAAACTGCTGTTTTCAGAGTGGGTACCTTATTTGAAGACAGACTATACATAATAAAACCAAGGATATTTTGCTTCTCTGATGAATTTGCATTTACCATCCCACATAAGCCCAGGGACTGCATCAGTGAGTACCAACCCTGGAAAAGGGCCATCCAGCTTGGCAGCATGGCCACATTCACATGTTTTTGTCAGTATAGCCTCCTTTCTCTTCAGTTGCCTTATGCTCTGGTTTCCTAAAAGCTTTTTTTTAATATATTTGGTGCAGGACCTCACTGCACAGCTCATACTCATAGTGATCCTCCTGTTTTCAGCCTCCTGAGCACTGGGATTACAGTGTGTGACACCACACCTGGACTTGGTGGCTGGGTCGGTGTGCCCTGGGGTGGGGCTGGTACAGCATGTGGTGCTGAGCATCAGATTTCAGTCCCTGGGCTCGCCTAAGCAGGTGCTTAGTCCGCTGAGCTATCTCACCTGTCCTTTCTGTAAGTTGTTTGCCCTCCTACAGAAGCTTGCTGGGAACTTGGGCTGCTTAGAGTGGCCTGCCTTGCTAGTGCTAGTCCCAGCTGTGGCTTCAGTGCCAGAGGGTAAGGAGTTAGTTCCTGGTCTGCTATCTCTCTTTTTTTTTTTATTGTGTTGGTTTTGGCCCAGACCTGCCTTCTAGGACTGGTGGACTGTTGTGTACCACTCAGTATGCCATGCACTGGCTCTGCACCACCTGGCCATTCTTCAGAGCCAAGCCTGCCTGATTAGTGGCATGTGAGGATGTGGCAACTGTTTCATAGCAGGATCAAAGACAAGGTATAAGATGTACATGTTCTTAAGTCCTAGTCCTTTATTCCCAACTTGTAACCATGTAAAAACTCTCACTCCCATTTTTTTCTCCTAGAAGCAGCTAAATCTGTCTTTATTACACCAAAAAAGAACTTGCTGACTTTACACATTATTACATGTGAAACTGTGAAGCATATGATTATCCTATCTGGAGAGGCGTCAGAGTGTGGTCTTATCTCAAATCTGCCTCGTGATTTCTGCTTCAAAGGCATGGTTTCAGCATGGGTTAAGAGAGCAAGGCCTGAGGGGGTTGGGGAGATAGCTCCGTGGCACAAGTGCCTGCCTGGCAAGTGCATGATTGTGAGTTTGAACCCTGGTCCTGCAATCAATCAATCAATCAATCAATCAATCAATAAATAAGGCAGCAAGGCCCTTCTCCCCTTTGGCCCTTGCAAGTGCAAGATCGTGAGTTTGAACCCTGGTCCCGCAATAAATGAATGAATGAATGAATAAGACAGCAAGGCTCTTCTCCCCTTTGGCCCTTGAAGGAAGCCCAGCAATCCTATACTATCAGGGTTGGTCCCCTTGAAGTCTAAAGATGTACTCTAGCAGTAATGAGCCATAATCTCATAAGCTAGGGAACTGGGACTTGGTATATTTGGCAAATTATTGTGTCACAAGGACGTGTTCAGGGACCATCCTCCACAGCTGCCTTTCCTTGGGACTGTAAGCACTCTGTATAAACTCATTAAACTGAGAATAGAGGTGACTTCTAACATGTATTGTGTACCATCCAGTCTTTGCAGTTTGTCCTTGGCAGCCTTGTGGGTGTGCTTCACTGAATATAGGCTGACAGCAAGGCCCTTTCCTAGGGTTTTGATGGAAATCTTCTGCTTGTGCCTTCATAGGCCCATTTCTAGAGGTAGCAGATAAGGTAGTAATTCCCCTACTCATAGTAATTAGGAGTTTGTGTTCAAGATCACCTCCTTTGGAGCTGTGTGAGGTGAAGCAAGACAGCTCAGTATACCTCAGCTCTGAGGTCTGGGCCAGCCATGGGAGGCTGGGGTGGGCACCAGAAGTGGCCCTGCAGCTGGTTCTAGCAATTCGCTCTAGCATTAAGGATGAAGTTTTCCAAAGGCAAGTAGAAACTTCTTGGAAAATAAATGTTTCATTTCTGTTGATGGAATGTGTCAGATTCTCTGTCATCTGACCCTCTCCACGGAAGACCCAGAGCCTATGGTGGGCTAACTTCATCTTTTCCCTGACCAAAGGCCAACTATGTCAGCCATAGGCCACAGAATGGAAAACCAAAGGACATGGTTTCATTAAAATAACCCACAGAGGGCCGGCAAGATGGTTCAGCTGTCTAAAGCACCTGCTTAGGAAAACTTGGGAACTGGAAGGACTGCAGTTTGATCCCCAGCACCACATGCTGTGCCAGCCCCACCCCCCAGGGCAGACTGAGCCAGCCATAATACAAAAGTAAATAAATAAAAATAACCCACAGAACAAAAGTCTTGAGTGTAGTTCCATAATAGAGTGCAGAGCTAGAATGGGTTTGATCCTTATCACTATCCAAAAAGTACAAAGGCCCTCAGTGTTAGATGATCTTAGTGCAGGTTCAATAAGTAGACAGTAGAGGCTTCATTTCCATGTGTGGCATGAACACTTAGGTCTGTGTCCAAGCTTCCCTTCCATCTGTTCTTTGTCAGAACTCAACAACTGTCTAGACATTGAACTGTGTCCCTAAGGTCAGGTAAGTTGTTAACTGTTAGTTTGGGGCAGTGGGTACAATAGTGTCTCATAGGCTAGATTAAGGACCTGAGATAAGCAGCTGAAGGTAACTGGGCTAGTGCCCATAAGCAGGTCATGTAGCTCCTATGTTAAGTCTATTCAGAAGCAGCTGGGTAAGAGCACTGCAAGAAAAGCAGGTAGGTGAGGCCCTAAAGGTGCATTCCCCCACTTTGTCCAGACTAGTCATGGTAGAAACCAGAGGGGAGCTGATCTGCATTCTACTAGAGAATATCCTAACAGCCCCAGATGTGATGAATCACCCAGAGGCCACTGGGATGCCTGTATATTGTTTAGGAGTGGGGACCGTAGTGGCCCCTGGCACCTGTGTGGTTTTGGAAATGGTCTTGATAAAAAGCAGTTAAAGCAGACATAGTAGAACTCTTTATTCAAGTTCACTTCTCCATACTAGGGACTTCAAAAGTATACTACATAATAATAGTCCTTAGATAAAAAGCAGACCTTAATGGGGGGGGGAGGGGGGAGAAGTTCTCTTCCCAACATTGGTCCCAGAGATAGGTTTTGTTAGCTGGAGTATAAGGTAAGAGTTCACAGAACAAAAATGCAGTTTTTCACCCTTCCAATGACAAGATGGAAAGCTGCCAGCAAAGTTTCAAAGGCTACTCTTAATACTCAAATATTAATATAAAAGAAATTTCCTTCTTACTGCAGAAAGTAAATTGGATTCTGATATGCCTGCGGCCCAAAGCACAGCAGGCCATGCTTCCAAAGATCATATCACATTTCTGGACATGGGCACTCCTTACCCACTACCCGTGTGTCTTTTGCATTAGCCATAGTATGGCACCAAAGCATACTGAGCAGATGTTAAATGAAACAAAGGCACACAATCTCAACTCTGGAAGTAAACTAAATGGGATAGTGCCTATTCCCAAGGCCCCTACCAAACAAAAGGCTTTTTGCCTACACTAATAAGTGTCAACACAGAGATGGCCTTAACAAGTGGCTGATCACTGCACAGAATCATGGAATGTGCACTGGCGAATTCTGTAGGATCAGTCCAACTTTGTTTTTGCTGAGGAGTAAATGATCCAGGGTCCCAAGGCCACACAGTGGCTGATCTGCTATTCCTGCCCTTTGGATTCACATACCTTTTTTTGGGTGGTGGGGTACTGGAGAGTAAACCTAGGTCCCCTACTTTTACTTAAATTTTTAGTTTTGGGGCTGGGCAGATAGCTCAGTGGTCTAAGCACCTGCCTGACAAGTACAAGGTCCAGGATTGACCCTGGTACTGCATGCTATGCTACTGAAACCAGGTATAATGGTACACACCTGTAATCCCAGGGCTAGGGAGGCTGAAGTAGGGGGATCACTACAAGTCCAAGTTTTGTAGTGAGACCCTGTACCAAATAAGTAGAAGATTTTGTTTTAAAAATTTAGTTTTGGTTGATACAGTCTTGTGATGGCTCGCCCTGAACTATGTAACCCAGGCTGGCCTTGAACTTGCTGCATCATTCAAGCTTCAGCCTCAAGTGCTGTGATTACAGATGTGCAACTATGCCCGGCATCCTTTTTTTTTTTTTTTTTTTTGTGGGACTGGGGTTTGAACTCACAACCTTGCACTTGCCAGGTAGGCTCTTGTGCCACAGAGCTATCTCCCCAGCCCCAACCGGCACTCTTTTTAAAACTGCTAGGCAAGATCTGATTAAGTAGCCCAAGCTGGCTTTAAAGTCTTGATCTTGCCTTGGCCTCCCAAGTTGCTAGGGTTGTAAGTGTGGGCCACCATGATCAGCTCATGCTGAAATTATTTTTTACTGGGTTTATGTAACAAATACTTTATAGAGGCATTTCTTTATCTAAAAGGTTTGTGTCTCTTTAACATTTGGGGCCAAGCAGTGGAGTTTAAAGTTTATGTGAATCAGTATAAAGTGTATTAATTATAATCTCAAAGGCTGCCTGGAGGCACTATAGCTTTGAATCCATTGACATCTTTAAGTTACCAGAATATTTAGTCATTCTAGCTATTTGCCTCAAAGTTCCATATTTTCTATAACAATCACCTGATGTTTTGATTACAGCACCTAGAAACAGAATGTAGAACTTTGGCCTGTTCCTTTGATAAATACATATATACATAAATAAATAAACCACAGCTCTGAGTCCAACTCCCAGCTCTAGTTAAGTCTTATTTGCAGAGACCTGGGCTCCTTCCTTTCCCAGATTTATGTAAACATGGGCATTGGCAGTTAGTACAAGAACAGCAGCTTGTCTCCAGCTCTCTCTCTCCCTCCCTCCCTCCCTCTCTCTCTCTCTCTCACACACACACACACACACACACAATTTTGGTGGATGAACTGCACGTGCTCTGTAGTCAAGAGAGGTGGCCAGGCCAGGCCTTAAAAGCTGGGAAGTGTTCGGCAAGGTCCAGGTTCACTCTAGCACTGTGTATCTCTGTGACTGGCAGTTAGAAAAAAAGTATGGAAACTATCTCCCTTTCAGAATGATGGCCCTGGAGCTAAAGAGGGAGAAACTAAAGGCCACAAGCCAGTTAGGCAGAGCAGGGACTAAGGGTCAACAGGACTTGGAATAAGGGCTGACTGCATACTAAGAACCTGCCCACATGGAAAAGGCAAAGTCAAGATTACAGATCAGGAGACCTGAAGCCCTCAGGAGTATTTGTGACCTTTCTGTCAGTTCTTCAGTCACTGAGACGCACAGGGAAGGGACCACTGAACCCACCGAGTGTGTCATTGTGCAGGAGAGGGAAGAGAAGAGAAAGCTGGATCCATGCTCCAGCCAGGAGCTACACTACCCTCTCCCATTCTCTGCCTCCCCACCTCCCTGCTGCAGCCTCAAGGTCACCTCACTAGAAAGGCTTCTGTATGGTTCTCAGCCCTGCTCTGGAGAGGGCAGGGAGGGAAGAAGGGAAGCGCTACCATGTGGCTCCTGCCCTGGGCCCAGGCTGGAAATGAAGCAGAAAGCAGTAGAACTTGGCCATTAGGGCTAGGCAGTGAGCAGGCATTCCTTTCTAGGAGAGAAGCTCCAACAGTAGTTTCCAGATGTGGATGGCGCTAGCATCTTCAAAGCCAGATTCTACAGGAGCGATGCTGGCTCCCAAGAAGAAAATCTCCCGCTGGCTGTCAATAGTTTCCAGACCCAGCTCCTGCTCCAGCTCCACCACACTCAGGGCCTCGCTCAGGTCCTGAGGAGAACACAAGAGTCAGTGGAAACAGCTGCATACTTCTGACACACCACCACCCTTACCATCCA